>JAADKT020510992.1:0-13006 GCA_011763395.2 Chrysaora chesapeakei
ACCACCGCTCCAACTGTCTCTAATTGTTTCTTAATTTTCTCTGCTTCTTCTTTTGTTGCTTTTTCTTTCACTACCTTTGGTGCACCTTCAACAAATTTCTTTGCCTGAAATTTAATAATTGTACTAATGCAGATTCATAAATTATGTTCAATACGCATTTCACTTTATAGAGAATTGATAAAAGGGGTTTGCAAATAAGTGGAAGCTGGTATATTTTGTCAAAAAGTAACAAGCCGTACTCCAAAGTACTTATTGGTCTGTGAACCAGGGTTTTTGAATTAGCAATAGTACTGTTTTTGCTAGCTTTTGCTAGTCAAATGAAAGTAAATCACTATAAACATCCGAAAGGAACACGACATAGAAAAACAGCATTTTCTCTCAGTGCCTTTTGGTGTCGCTTGAATAGAATTTTCGTATCCCTAGCGGTCTCTGGCATCCCTATTTCAGATTGCGAGAATATCACCACCTTCTCTCATTTCTGTCTTTTTTCCCGTTTTCTTGCGCTGCGTTTTTGATCTTCCGATTTTTGTCACGTTGTGCAGAAACTCCATAAATTATCCAAAAACTTCGCATAACGTACCAAGTTCCTGACAAGCTACGTTCCTTGCTGCCAGTGAAGTAATTATATACGGATAGTGCCAAAACAAAATTAAGAAAAAATAAGAAATTTTCAAATTTATTGACAAAACAAACCTGTACAAGATTCATCTCGGGTAATACAGCTTTTATTTCTTTAATTAATTTAATTTTTGCTCCTTCTTCAAACTTTACTAATTTGATCGCAAACTCCGTTTGCTCTTCTTTCGCTGGTTCTGGCTCAGCAGCCTATGAAGCAAATAATTTCTTAAAGTAGCTCTTTTCATAAAGAGATAGAGTAAACTCAAGTTGCATTGTAAAACCAACACAGCATCCAAAACATTGCGGTCGTGTATTTATTACCATATTGATATCAAGTAGGTACAGAAGAATCCGTTAAACGACAGAGCAGCTTGAAGATATAAAATTCAAGTTTTAAACTAGCATAATCTGGTTTACACTTTTCTTTCGAAGAACACTTTGCTCTCTTTTCAGCCTGCCTGTTTCTTACTTTATTTTTCGAGCGTCGCGCACTTTTTTATAAGGAAGTTCGGCTCAGGATCAGTACTGAAAATTCCTTAACTGATGGTGAAAATTGAGTACTCAATATTCGTTAGCAATTCCTTAACTTCTTACTATGTGATTCTTAAAAACAACCAATTGTCAAGGAAATATAGGTCATAAAAGTTTCAGAAGACGAGTAGAAATGAATACTGGTTGAAAACCATTGGCGATAAGTATTGCTCGCTCTGTTAATTCAAAACTTCATTTTTTTAATCGAAATGCTAAGTTAAAGAAAAAGTCAGATTCCTTAGTAGTCTACGGTCCAGTAATAGAAATTCCTTAAGTTTTTGCCAGCCCGAGTACTACCTTCCTTATAAAAAATGCGTGTAAGCTTTTAAATATTCTCTAAGATGCTTCCGCTTTCTTCGCAATACTGAAGTTTTGTACAACTCGAAGATCTACTACGGTACATCTTGCTCGTTTCAGGTGAAAGGCTCTAGTGGCATACCATATTACTGTTTCCCATCTTGCGATTACTGCACTTGTGCATCGTTCATTTATTCAGGTAACAAGAGATCATACAATACAGTATTATTCCCCACTAGCCACAGTTTCTGATTTCTTTCCCATGGTGGTAAAAGATCAGCGTTATAGATATTGTGAATACAAACTAACAAAATCACCGTCTTCTCTTTCTAGTTCTAATGAAAAGAGAGCTATTGATGGTGAGTGATAGCAATTTTTCCATGTGTACTTCTATTCTTCATCACAATCGCTAAGAAGGAGTTAGGGTAGGAAATTTTCCCGGGGCATCCATAGCAGCACACCCTTGTGAAACATTTCGACTGAAAAACGAATGTTTGGTCTTGTCATGGGTGTCACACCGAGACATGCCCACTAAGTCTGCAAAATCAATATTTGCACCCCCCGTTTCTCTGGGCAGCTAGAGACAGTCCTGAACAAGATAGTTAACCAAGGAACTGATGACCCAGGGGGACACTCTGAAACTTCTCAATCGGCCCACTAAAATCAGGGTCGTTGGAAGCGGAGTAATTCGATAACAATAGTATGATGTCATATTCAGATTTCCCCTGACGATTTCTCATTTAGCCTCCCAGACTGATTTTTCTCCAAACTTTATTTTAGTGCAAGCACCTCCTTGCAATGCATCTTGCAATATCATTAGATGAATTCCCCGTTAGAGAAATCACAGATCAGGAATATGTGGCTTATGTTGCTTATGAAACAGAATCACCAGTTAAGAAAGAGCAAAAATGAAACTATACACTGGTAAGATGCTCTCTTTTGTTGTATTTGAACAATCATTTCTTAATTCTGAGATACAGAAACTACCAAAAATGATTCTACGCATGATTAAAACAGGAATCTTTGTCTATAGAAAGAAAGATTTCTTATCTACGCTTAGGATTAGAAAAAATTGGCAAGGGATGATAACTCTCTTGGGGATATTTGAAGACTTCCAGAACTTATTTTGACCCCCTAATTGTAAATTCTTAAGCTTTTTCTGAAACTCTTACATAGATCTTGTGTAATCATATTTTATTCTAAATATAAGAGTACCATTAGAATATCTAATGAATTTTCGAGTTTTTACTTAAAGCCCAGTCCAAATACAGAATACATAACATCCGTCAGGCTGAAAGCAACTCATTCTTTCCTTCTTAATTTAGGATTCCAGATTTTGCGTTTATTGATTGAGAGTTTTTTCAACAACACAAGTGTTTTTGAAATTCAAGGCTTTCGTAATTCATTATTGTACCTCTTCTGTTACAAGGTCTCTCACAGCTTGGAATGCTGAAATTAGTGAACTGAGCTGGATTTTCTCTGATGTCCCTGATGCTAGTCTATACCTGAATGAAAAACAAACGAGATAATGATGTTCGAATGACATGAAGAATGATGTTTTGCTTACGAACTGAAAATTCCTACATTATAACCTAGTTGAAGTAACTGGTTTAAAAGTGATAAGAAAACTATACTAAAGCTATGGCTACACTAGGAGACTTGTCGCGCGCGACACTGTATTCGGCGTGTCTCCCAGGGTGGCTAAACATGCGAGTGACAAGCGAGCATCATGTCCCCCGAGTCATTTGTCGCCGAGACAAGAAATCTTTCTGTTTCTTTGCTGATGACGACGCGAGACGACACAGGTGGACCTTATCAGGCCACATTTAGGTTGAGCGATACGTAAGAGCGACGTTGACTATATATGTAGTTAGTGTTGCGTCGAACTTAATTCAAAGTGGAATTTTTTGTTTTTTTTACTGAAAAATAGGTTCAAAAGGTGCAAATTTTAAATTCGAATTGGCTGCAGTTATGCTGTAAATCGATGCTGTAAATCGATGCTGTAAATCGACGACCAAAATGCTAAAATACGTCTATATAAAGCAACGATACACTTATGTCGAACTTGTGAATCGAGTTCGACAAATTCTGATGCACTTTAGTAATTCAAAGTGCAGCACTAAATAAAACTGTCACTTTACATGAGTGAATTTAGGTCGAACTTCATTCAAATCTTGCTTGAATTGAATTCGACAGGACCTAAAAGCGGCCTAATAAAGTGACCCTAAATTTGTTGAAGACCTCACGAAGCACATTTTCGAAAAGATATGGCTGTAAAAGGGCTGAAAGTTTGATCTCTATTTTGTCAATTAGAAACATTTTATTCTATAATAGAAATAATTTTAACCTTGTTTATTTTCATGAAATTACTTACTCAACTTCAGCCATTTTTTCAAGCAAGATGATTTTGATATGTGGAGGAAAGTCAACTAAAAAAAGGAAAGAACAGGGTTTTAAAAGTGAACATAATGAATACAAGGAATGTTACTACATTGCTTAGAAGATTGGAACGACCATGTGTAAAAGTTTCGAAAACAACCTATTTCTATGAAATAGAAATCTCTTTATATTTTTATAAAATCGACAACTCTTTGTGTGCCGCCTTCCCCGTTTAATTTCAGCAATATTAACCAAAGTTTCGACAAAAAGATTCGTTCATCAACACAGAACAAATTAACGGCAAAAATGACCGATATGCAAGACGTTTTTTAGCCATCAAGACAAGTACCTGATCCTTGAAAATTCTGATACAAAATGATAGGTAACTATGGTGGAACTTCAATTTAAGGAACCCTCTTTACAACATTGTCCTCAATATTACTTTCCAAAATGAACATCTATACAGCGGATATCGCTTAACAACAGACAACAAAATCTGTCTCAAAGATGTTTTTACTTAGTGATACAATATGTCTGCTTCCCATCAAGTTGCATAAAATTTTACAATTTCAGTCTTCTTAACTTACTTCTGTGGACATAGGAATGCACCTCTGTCAATATATCTTGTAAAGCCAAGCCTTTTATACTCTTCATTTTCGATATATCTTGTTTAATGTCTGTTAAGGGTTTAAACATACTAGCTTCATCGTCAAATATAATATATTTTTAATCCAAAATATTGAACAATGGCATGTACAAAGAGTGCCCCTTGTTTCTGGGCTGTTCTAGAGATTATGTGCTTCGTACATGCACATACGGCATAGAAAAAATCCGCTTATGTTATTTATACCCATTTGAGATACCATGACCATACTCTTGAGGAGCTTTTCCTTTTAATTGAATTCTAAATTTTGTTCCATGAACAGCGTGGTTCGAGCTCTGAATTTGACAACAAAGCAATAGTGCCTCAAGAGTATGACCATGTGACCTCAAATGGGTGTAACCAATGTTAACCGATCGATCTGGTCTATTATATACTTTGCGGCAAGCAATTTTCAAGCAAGCAAGTGTTCCTAAGTCAAGATTTCAGGTAGCTGTACAACTATGGGCCTGGATCTTCTACTCCTAGACTAATTTTCGACAACAAATACCCTGGGTAATCTTGATTTTCGATTTTTATGCGGTCTCACACACAGGGTCTCTTTTAACGTGCTAACTAGAAGGCATTTCCTCCCTGGTACCCCTTGTTAACTTTCCTTAAACAACAATAGAATGCCCAGCCAGTCAAGGTCTCATTTAAGAGGCCATTGCACCAGGTAGGAAATATCATTGCTCTATCTATGAAAGGAAAGGATACTAATACTAGCTGTTTTGAAATCGTCATTCAGCATCCAATTGACAATATTTGTGATGTCACTTCTTAGAGGTTGTCCAGTGCACGTGTATACATTATCTTCGTCAACCACGTCAAAAGCCATTGAAGTGCACTAAAAAACAAGTTGAGAAGATAGAAATAAGGAAAAACGGGTGTCGAGAAATCGAAATCAGGGAACAAAACAGTACTTTTCGAGAAAAAGTCAGCAATTAACACCAGGATATGCTTCCATTTCATTTCATTTCATTCCATCAAATTTAATTTCATCCCATTGCATTTTATTACATTAAATTCGATTTCACTTCATTCACTTCAAAATTTTGCTTTTTGTTGCATCCTATTGCATTGCATTGCATGTCATTTCATTCCATTGTATTGCCTTGCCTTGCATTCTTTTCAATTGACCTGCAATGCATTGCATTATACCCCATTGCATTGCATTGCATTGCATTTCATTCTATTGTGTTGTCTTGCATTGCATTCTTCTCTATCGCATTGCATTGTATTGCCTTGCATTGAATTGCCTTCTCTTCCATTGCATTGCATTGAATTGCATCGCATTCCATTTCATTCCATTGCATTGCCTTGCCTTGCATTCTTTTCAATTGCCTTGCAATGCATTGCATTACATCCCATAGCATTGCGTTCCACTGCATTGCATTTTATTGCATTGCATCGCATTCAATTGTACTTTCTTGCATTGCATTGCATTGTACTGCATTCCATTGCATTGCCTTGCATGGCATTTAACACATTCCACTGCATTGCATTCTATTGCATTCCGTTGCATTGCGATCAGATTCCACTCCATCGCTACTGCATTTCATTGTAATGCATTTCCTTGAATATAATTCAAATTACATTGCTCTCCACTGCATTGCATCGCATTCAATTGCATCTGCATCAATTTTTAAAGTTTCAAATTCTTAAGACCAAATAAACTTAGTTGAAGTTTCATTGTGAATAGTTGGGTTACCTGTAAGATATTGAGTGCTTTTCGCATATCCCCATTTGCAAGTCTTGTAAGGCTTTTCATTCCATCTTCTGTAACATTAACCCTGAAAGATAAACACTGAAAGGATGAGATTGAAGTTAACAACAAAGTCGATTTTAATTTTTCACTTCCATACATTGCGAACCAGCAGCTCTTTTATAGATTTCAATATCAAAGATAACGCCGACGGCGATACGAAGACGAAGTTAATAAAACTAGAAACTCGTTTTAAGACACTTTTCGATTCTGTGATTTCAGAAATCTATTTTTTGAATACCTGATCGCCAGCAAAAGACGAAGACTGTTTGTACAGAAAGAGCTGATCATTTCGAAAAACTATAAAAGTCCGCCTTTTTCAATTTTTTGGTCTGTTTCTCACGTTTATACTCCGAGGAGAAAAAAGCTTTCATATTTCCAAAAATGCTTCCGCTGTTTCTTGCAATTTTGAAATTTTGTACTGCTCAAAGACTATTGAAAAAGTATGAAGATAAAAACCAATAAATTTAAGAAATAAAAAGGTCATACTTTTCTTCCCTGATGACATGTTCCAAACGTGATCGCATCTGTTCAATATCCAATGGTCCAAATCGAAATCGGGTGCATCTTGATTGCAATGCTGGAATGATACCGGTCAAGTAATTGCATATCATGCAAAATCGTGTGTTTTCCGTGTATTTTTCCATCACTGAAAGACGATTTGGGAATTAAATGAGATCCAGTAGGTGCGAAAAGAGCCGTTAAAATAGAGTGAGTATCACAAAAGCGGATAGAACAACATCGTGTGCGAGAAAAACAGGTGCAAAATATCGGATGCAACAAATGTGAATGAAAAGCGTCGGGTAGGACAAAAGCTGGTAGAGAGTATCGTGTACGTAAGAAGCAGATGAAAGTTTCGGTTACGCCGAAAATGAATGAAGAAAATCATATACTTTAGAAGCGTATGAAAGTACCGAATACGACAAAAGCGGGTGAAAAGCATAGCATACGACAAAAGCGGGTTACTTAAAAGAATCGCGTATGACAAATGTGGGTGACAAGTATATGTTAGATGCTAGAAGCGTAAAAATGTTGTTAAAAGCATCGGGTACGGCAAAATGTTGTTAAAAGCATCGGGTACGATAAAAGCTGGTGAAAAGAGCATCATGTACGTAAGAAGCAGATGAAAGCATCAGGAATGTCCAAAGTGGGTTGAAAGCATTCTGCAAATGAGAAGCGAAAAGAAAGCATTGTATACAAAAAGGCAAGTAAACCCATACAGATTTATTGTGTGCGATTTCCCTACGCAAAATAGTTGTTTGTTAAGAGAATAAAAGCATTAATAAAACGTTTTATTTCATACCTCTTCTAAGAGCATTTTGAGCATCATTCGTCATGGCATCTGCTTCGTCTAGAATGACCAGTTTGAATTTGGACCTGAAATTGAAAGACGTATTGCATTGATCGAGAAGCATAGCAAGCGAGTGACTTAGAAAAAGTAATAAGCATATAAAACCTACTTGAATATAGTTCTTGTACTCGCAAACGTAAGGATCTGTTCTCTAACTATTCCAATTCCTCTGTCATCTGAAGCATTTAGCTAGAGTGAAAAGGATTACTTAGAGATCAGTTTGAGGCAAACGAAGGCATAAATGACACTTTGGTTTACAGGCCTGAAAGTCAGAGTTTCATAGGGTTAGAAGGCGGGAGATCGTTATTCAAGATTCTAGAAAGTATACAACCAAGGCACAGGGCTGCATGATTGAAACAGGTATGTCATTTCCAAATAAACATTCCAGGGTCTGGCTGGAATACTCTGCTAAAGTGATCTACTGTTCAATCATTCAAGAAACTCTTTCCCGGCACACATTTTTGTGCAGCCCTGCAGGTGTTGGCTTGCAGCTTGCGTTCTCAGATATACATAAAGTTCATGAACCTCAACTGCTTGAAAAGCTGTGCTATCTTCAGCCCTATAGCAAGTTATCTTCAAAAGAGTTGAACCAACATCCTGAGATATTGCTTGTCACAAACAGGCAGAGCGAGTGTAAGATATTAATGTAAGAAACTTCAATTAAAACAGGATATATTACCTCCAAGACCATAGAATTGAATTCTTTCTTCGTATACAACTGTTTGGCAACAGCTAAGATTGTGGAGGTTTTACCTGTGCCAGCTGGACCATAGAAAAGCAAATGTGGAAGTTTATCTTCTTTGATAAACCTCTGAACTGCAAAATCAGGAGAAGAAAATATTACATCACAATGACTAAGAAAGGGAACATGCAGCATACCAGGGGATCGCTCAAGGCTGCTGAGAGTTGTATTCAAAATGAAAATCGACCCCAAAATGGTGTTTTAGTACCAGTCGCTAAGGATCTCAAAAGTTGGTGAACTAACGAGAGCTCAACCCTGATTGTGATGCCATCACTGCTGCTCAAATCATGATCTCACTGAGCTCCTGACTCAAGGAGCATCCTGGATTAGACAAAAATGCCATGGCACCTTCTCCACGATTCCACAGCACCTCTTGATGGTCAAGCATGGATCAAGGAAGACAGAAAAAGTTTAGTTGTTTACACAGAATATATTGATGCTTGCAAACTTACTTGTATTGATTATGTCTCTATGAGATATGAGATCTTCCAGTTCATTTGGTCTGTACTTTTCAACCCTAAAATGACAAGGATGACATCATCAGATGGCATGATAAGAGAGAAGCATGAGATGCATGTGCATTAGATTGCAGCATCATAACATCAGGCAGTGGCAGTGTCCATGACAAATAACAAGGATTAAAAATTCACTCCCTGTAACTTGTATGATAGTGAGACTGGAAAGTTGGATTTTTGTGCAGGCAAATTGCAGTTGTCTAAAAATGTGATGCAACTTTTACATGACACAAAAACAATAGAAGTCACATGATCCATTGTTCTTGTATTGTTTATGCCAGCTGTGCCGTCTAATAAACAAAAATGATGACAGAGGGGTGCATTTAAGTACATTTTGCCAAATGGACCAGTGACGTTGGCCAAATTGACCATTGACATTGGCCGAACAGTCCACTGAGGTTGGCCGAACAGTCTAACAAGGATGGCCGAAATGGTTCTTGGCCAAAACGGAGGTTGACCGAAACGTCTCGAAAACATGACAAAGAAGTGTGTGCAAAACTTCCATGCTTGGAGCAAACTTTTCAGTCTGGGTTTTCTATTGTTTCATATTGTGCACCGAAGCTCTTTTTGATTTTTTGATGTCTACGAAAAAATTGTTTTGAATTTGGTAGGATCAAAGACCGGGACCAACAGCCCAACAAAGTTTTCATCAAAAATGATCACATGGCCCTTATTATTCCTATCTAGACTATTGACTAATGACTAATGAGTCCACAGGTTGTTGTTCACAACTTGATAGGCTCTAGATTCTATTTGGGTCTAGTCTTTGATCAACATCAAAACACATCTATCTATAAGGAAAAGATATACCATGGAAGATGTCGATCGATCTCTTGGCTCGTGGCTGCAGTAGGCATTGTTCTATCAGAATTACACAAAAAGACGATTTTTGTTGCTTGTTTCTTCTTTTCTTGGACTTGCTGTTCTCTTTCCCGCCAAAGTCTCGTCTCGTATTGGAGCAGCCAAGAATAGATGGGAGGATGTGACGCATGTGCACTCAATACATCACTGGTTGAAAATGAAAAGGTGGGAGTGGGACATCTGTTGAAAAGTCTTCGAAAGCGAAACAAGACGGCAAGATGTGAAACTGTGAGGGGAATTCCAAGGCTTTTCATATGTTTTTTCGATGCTGAAAGGTTCGTTCAATTTTTTCGTTAAATATTTAGATATAGATTAAGTATTTTTCTTAATGTTTTGATGTTCTAAATTGTCATTCAATCACGCACATTCAACAGTTCAAGTCTCATCTTAGAAGCCTTGCCTTTGCTTTTTTGGCCTAGCCCCATACAGCCATAAGCAGCAAGTACTTTAGTTATTCTCTTTTGGCCAAAAGACCAGCTTGGGCGAGTTGACCTAATCTAATACCCCATAAGATAAGGAGGCAAGAATTTAAAAAGGCACAGGACAGGACAGGCCCTCCCCCGTCGTTTCAGACAATCATTTTAAAATACTATATATTTATTTTGACTTGTTAGGTAATTGTGATTCAATTTTTTATAGAGTTCAGAAAGACTAAAAGATGTCCTCCTCGAATAATGTGTTTTTTCAATGGCTTGTATCATGGCTGGACAATTGGGCACAACACTCAAGCTTACGAAACATAATCAAAGTCATCCTGAGGCAACTAACAGGAAAATGTGAGCTCCAGAGAATTTGTGATTCAAGATCGACAGAGCCAAAAGCAATGCGGATCATGGAGAATGCTCTTTACCACTCCAAATTCCCTGACATAAGGCGCATTGTTGTTGCAGATGACATGAAAGTGAAGAGTGCATTTGAAGTGATTCTAATGGCAAAACACATTCTGCCCAATGAAAACCCTGTTTTTATGGAAATAATGCCAATTTTCTTGTCGAAAATATTAAGTTATAATAAATTAGTTGCTAGGGTTGATAGAATCCGTGCTATTCCTTACGATGAAGAGAACAATGAGCATGAACAACTACTGGTAAAATTATGGGAGTTATTGAAACCAGATGTGGCACTTGAAGATAGGTACACAAAGCAGTGGGGGGAGATTGGGTTCCAAGGCAAAAACCCAGCAACTGATTTTAGAGGAATGGGAATTCTAAGTTTGAAAAACTTGTTGTTCTTCTTGGAGAAGGAACCAGAAGAAGCGCAGAGGATGTTCAGTCTTTCACAGCATCCAAGATTCGGATACCCATTTTCAGTTGCAGGCATTAATATAACTGGATTGGCGTTTGAATTTCTGAGATTGGGAAAGCTCAAGTCATATTTTTATGCCAGCGACTCAACATTTTACAATCTAGAGCATTTTCAAGTGATATTTATTAAAATATTCAGTGGGTTTAGCAAGTTTTACATCTCGTCAGAGCCTGAGAATATAATGGAATTCAACCTACTGTTGGGAAAGTATAAAGAGATTATTTCATCAAGATTAGAGAAAGATGATTTAACTAATGATAATGATAAAGACATCTTCATAGTTTAGGTTTAAAATAAATGTTTTTATGCAAAATTAATTAAATCTGCAGCATTTATGACTTACGGCAACTTATTTGACATATACTTTTTGTTACAATGGCCACTTCCTCAATATGTTGGGGAGAAGTATACCATTTGTGAAAAAATGGATCAAAAATGGTTGAAAAGGCATTGTTTTAGAGCCCATGGATCGTTTACAATAGGAAGTTTTCACTAGAATTGCTTTAAGTTATCTTATCATAAAACTTCATCATTTGCAATATAAACGTACGTCTGCAATAAAAAATTCCAGGGAAAAGAATCCTCTACCTTAACTCCTCTCTAATGAATTCTTACACTTTTTGTAGATACCAGAATGTTAATAGAAGTAATGATTATCTAAGGATGCCCACAGCATTTAAGTCGTATTCTATTCTGTTAGATATTTAAGTAAAATTGTTTATTAAGGAACACTGGTATGTTGTGACTGTAATGTATATCTTAGTAAAATTTATAAAACTGTCAATAAAAAAGAAAATATAAAAAAACACACATTTTCTTTTTTCAATTAGACAAATAAAAAAAATCTTAAAAATATGCCATGAGTCCATAAAAAGCTGAAATAAATAGTATTAATTCAATCATAAATTACGGACCTTGTGTAATGGTGGGAATGTATAAAATCTTAAGGGTTGGCGTGCTAATTAAAAAAATGCTTTTGCAAACAACATCAGTATTGCTCCTTTCTAATTAAGCACTCAAGAAATTATAGTATCTCTACAGGTGCTTGAGCAGTCATCAAAATAACGAACAAGTTATACAATTACAAAAACGTCTAAATTCTGGGGGGTAGAGTAAAAATGTGTGAAAATGTTCCACCTAATGGGAAAAAGGACTCTCCTTTCCAGAAAGCTGATTCCTCGGCAGATGGCAGATGTGAAAGTAGCACCACTACAGCTTCATTGACAATCGATTTAAAATCTACCCTTTGTGACAAATAATTTTAAAGACAATTCAAGAAGATGGTTAATGTTAAAAGTATGGCATTGGCCAAACAATCAAACGTAGTCAAACATTTGAAATTAGCTTGTCAAGGAAAATGTAGAACTGTTTGGCTACATCGCAAAACATTGCTGGTGAAGCATTTTTTCTTTGATCAAGCAAAGAGTGTTTTGGAGCTTGGTCAAAATCATTACACAACAAATTTTGCTTGTTTCTGCTTGTCTAGCAATGTTTTGTGACGTGGACAAACGTGTTCAAACATTGTCCAACATTTGAAATTTATCGGTCAAGCAAAATGTTTTAACTTCTTGCTACTTTATCATCAACATTGCACAACAATTTTTCCTCATTTTTGCTTGTCAAGCAATGTTTTGTGACGTGGACAAACGTTTAAACATTGTTTGATAAGCCAAGTTGAAATGATTCACAAACAGTGTTTGATTGTTTGACCAGGGCCTAAAGACTTAATGCTGTTAATGTTAGCTACAAACATGTTATAAAAATACTGGCATATGACTGTAAAAACAGGCTAATTTTCCTTTAAGTATCGTATAACTTAGCTTGGAGTTCGTGCCGTCGCATTAACAGAGGGAGTCGTATGTGTAATAACTCCAACTGCCCAGTCAGGGTATGACATCCATTTGAAATAGTAACTACCATAAGTGTTAACAAAAACTAACAATACCACCAAGCAGATAATGTCCATGCAAAATCCAGCTTTAACCTGAAAAGAAGAAATAAT
>JAADKT020511103.1:0-13003 GCA_011763395.2 Chrysaora chesapeakei
CCTGCTTTGCTCTCGGTGAAAAAATTTTCATTGACTTTTGTGCAGGTGTATCTTCATGAAGTCGTAGTGTGTGTCCAAACAACTTCCATCTATTTTCCAGGACTGTTAAAGACAAAACTTCATCATTGCTCAGACGTGAGAGACGAAATTCGTCATCACCGCTTGCCTCTTAGGATTGTTTTTAAAAGGCTGCAAAGCACCTTTCCTCAAAACAGTACTTCAGTCTGAGTTAGCATCTCCCTTGCAGGGGCGACGGAAGCACTAGGGCAGCGGGGGCGATTGCCCCTTGCCTTAATAAATATTTTGAAATTTTTTTATTTTCTTATTGTTTTGCCCCAACTTTTTTACTTCTGCCCCCGCTGCCTGGTGCCCTGCTTCCGGCGCCTCAGCTCCCTTGAACCAGTGCCCCTCTTAATTAACAAAGAATAATTTTTACAAGCTTGCAAAGACCATTAACAACTTTTATAGGTAAAAGCAAATAGGAAGTAGGGTAAATCAATAGCACAGAAATACCAAACAACAGAAAATAGACAAAACGGATGACAGGATGGTCTAATTTATTATTAGCATCAACATGTTAACAATTGCAATGATAACGATGAACAGTTTTCGTCTATTTCGACGTCGTTCCATAGTCAATGGCTGTTTACTTGAAACATACAAAATCACAGCAATAAAGATCATTCGAATATATATTTCTGCCTTCAGGACATACAAAGCCACCATTCTTTTGTCTGCATGGCATCTTTATTTTCACACCACCAATGATAAAAGTACATTCCATACCGATTTTTTGTAGGGCACATTTTGTGAAAATGGACGGGTCCACTGCTTTGCAATAGCTTGAGAAAGGTACAGATATAAAGCGTGAAAACCTCTGTTTTATCCCTGCATCGGCAAGCTGTTTTTCTTTCACTATAATGGAAAATTATTACAAATTATATACAAAATGTTTTCATTTGTGAAATTTTGATTTCAAATTAGAATGTAGAATTTACAGAACAGGAATAGCGTTTAAATTTCAGTTCAGCTTCGATCCCTGCTAGCTGAGTTTCCCTATTTTCAGGAAAAGGGCTACTACAGTTTCTGAAAAGCGGTTTTTTATTAAAATAGGATGACGAATGTACTTACTGTTTGAATTCCTTGCTAAAACATCATTGTGAACTCCAGGGTAACCAAACCTCCTTCGTGCATTGACTACCCGGTAGGCATATGAGCTTATCTAAGGGTATTCAAATGAAATTTTGTAAGTTTCTGAAAACTCCAGTTTCTGAATAAAGATAGGAGACAAGAATATACAAAAAAATTTCTCACCAAAGCAATGTTTATCAGGATGATGAATAATATGGACTTCATTTTGAGATGAGTTCAGCAAGTGCAACCAAACTTCTGTACAATCTTAAGACACAGTGGATGCTCTTGTTTTAGGATCTTCTTAAATGAAGGATGCTACAGATATCATCAATTAGCTTTGTTTGTTTAAATCAAAAGCAAAAATCAGCTGATAAAACAGCACTGGGATTACGTTGAAACCGGCAAACAAGCTGATCGAAATCTTCCTTGTTGGAAAGATATGGCACCAGAATGGTTTGTTCAAGTATCGCTGTTCAAATTTTAGCTAATTGTGGAAGATTACGCTTTATTTCACTCTCAGGAAACGGCATACAAGCAACTGTAACAGCTTAATAACTAACGTTTTTTTGCTATTTCGGAGACTTTTTAATGGGTAAAAGATTTAAGCTCGCGGTTCGAGTTGGAACACGAGGTTTTTTCTTCTTCGTCGTCAACCGAAAGAGCGAGCAATAAACATCGTAATTGCTTTCTCCTCAATAATTAATTGATAGACTCACAACACAAGTCTGTAGTTTACGCTCCCCAGCTTTTGATTTGTCACTCCAACAGAGCGAATGTAAAAAAACAACAACAACAACGTCGATCGAAGTAGTGGGACTTATTTAGTGAGTCTAACTAGTTGGATGGAGCAGGATGGTGAAGTGTGGAGGAGGGATTTAGTTTGACAGACTTTCAAAGCTGATTGGTTTAAGTTCTTTGACTGCCTTAAAACATCATATTTAACTGAGTCCTTATAATAAATTAGAGTACCTAAATCTTTAATTAATTCCCCTACTTACAAATACCATTTTCAAATCCATTTTTTACTTGCATTTAATACTAAAAAGGTCATTGCTCCCATTGATAATGTCAGAGTCCAAGCAGCGAGTTTAACAAACGTATTTCTATTCTCATTTACATGAGGTTCTTGTTGATTATCATGTGATATGTTTTCATTAGAATTCATTAAATGTCGTCGTCGAGTTCTTTTTCTCAAAATTATGTCAGGTTTTTGTGCCAATGATTTCTCTACCAATTGTTGGTGACATGCAAATGACGAGCTAAAAGTAAGGACACAACACACTTTCAATAGAAGTAGCCGCTTATGCAAGCCTACTAGCCTGCTTACACTCTTTTTTTTTATAAACAATTGATTTTTTGCACTCCCCAAACATTGTTTTGCTACTTACAGAAAGACGCCCCAAAAAGTTGTTTAGACATTGTTTAACTCCACATGGGGGACATTGTTGATTTCCAAAGTATTGAGGATATGATAAGGGGTAGTTGCTCGCTACCCTGGAACCAGAGCCTCAAAATAATGTAAAGAGACCGGAGGAAATACAAAAAAAAGAAAGAAAGAAAGAGGAGAAAGCAGCCTCTTTCTTTCTTTCTTTCTTTTTTTTTCTTATTTCCTCCGGTCTCTTTACATCATTTTGAGGCTCTGGTTCCAGGGTAGTTGCTCGCTTGCTCTCATCTTGAAAAGCGCTATGCTCCCTTGCTACGGTCAACATAAAAGTTGTTCTCCCAGTAATTTCTTTAGTTCTAGAAATCCGTTTGCTCCCAAGCTCCTGTAATTTCCTCCAATCCTCCCGACGCGTTTTAGGTCTTGCTCCCTCGCTTCAAAAAGACCCTAACAGTCTCAGCATTTTAAACTGAGTCAAGTATTCCAAAGGTGCGCTTATTGCAATACAGTACAATCATTGCAGTACAATCATTGCAGTACAATCATTGCAATACAGTAGAATCATTTAAAAGAGAGTGACTCGCTTTAGGCACTTGAAAAGTTTATTCACAAAGCAGTAAGAAGAAATGTTTAATCCAAGACCACTAAAGTGAAAAATATATACTTGTGTTCGCCATTCATGACAAGTATACACAAATATGTATGATGCTGAAGAAGGCTCAACATGTCAAACGGGAGGACAGCCTTGGGCTGTATAACTTACAGAGTTAATCGGCGATTTCACTGAGCTCTATAGCTCAGTGGAAACGTTATGGCTCTCTGATCATACAGTCCAGGTTTGAATCCCAACTATTGGTGTATCCCACTTGTGGGAAAATCTGTTAAGCAAAACTATAAAGCTGTCTACATAAGGTTTTTATCGACAAAGGTTATAGGATCGATATACTTGCACACGCTTCAAATGGTCCTACCTCTGCCCAATGAGTTTTCTTGCTTCTTTCTGTAAAACGTTCGGAGGGTATTCCATCAGCGTCGTGTGGGCTTTTGATATTAGATATTCAATCTCTTCCAGTATTAAGTTATTTGGTAATTTAGAAAGATATGAGTGTACAGTACTCATTTCACAATCAAGTTGTAGGATATTTTCTGCGTCTGAAGCAATGATCTGAAAAATAGAAAACAGATTATTTTGATGATTAAATCGACTGAAAGTTGTGTGACAGTTTGAGTAAGAACCATGAGGGGGCTTATTTAATAATTGAGATTTTTTGGTGGAAGCAAATTGGAGAATAGGAGAGGTTTTATAAAAAGGGTGGAATAATAGAAGGAAAAACAGGGCATATCAACATACAAAAGAGGTGTGGAAATCCCCTCCCAGCCCCTGTGATTGCCCAGCAGTAGAGTAAATTGGCCCTGCAAGCTTAATGCCCTTGCTTCTTAACGATTGTTAACACCCTTTTGTTTTATGTCTAAATGAAAAATGAAATTCCTGGTAGAGTTCATTCAAAGGGTATACAATAATCATTGAGAACCGCGAATTTTATCAAGAAACTTTTCAGGAAAGACAGAAATTTTAGTGTAAATGTTATTGTGGATTTTTGCACGAAAAATACCACTAACGTACGCAAAAAATACCACCACATCGAACATAATAACCCACCTCAGTAGTGCTTATCTACCACAGTACGCAAAAAATACCAATACATCAAGCATAATAATCCGCACCACATCAAGCATGCTAACCCACCACATTGGTGCTTATCCACTACAGTACGCAAAAAACACCACCATATCAAGTATAATAACCCACCACATCAAGCATAATAACCCACCACAGTGATGCTTATTCACCACAACAGTACGTATAGATTCGCTAGCGTGTTAATGCTAAGTAAAATATTCATTAGTGTTCAGGAAGAAGAAGAAATGGTTTAATGAACAGAAAACTTACAGCTGATCCAACATAAACAGGCATAAATGGATTCGTAGCCATGAACACATCGAACAATCTGACAATGACATTGAATTTCTCTAGATTGTGTCCAAACCATGTGATTAACCAACTCAACGCGAATATCTGTCCAACTTCAGCACTGTAAAAGAAATGCAAAGGCATAATGTTAGGTAGGTTAAATGTTAGGTTGTTCGCTTATGAATTGAATGGTTTGGGTTCACTTACTTTATTTGGTACTCAAAATTTTTCAAGACCTATTCAAGACCGATGCAAAGGTATTCTGTGAGCTTCCGCACCTTTGCAATATTTACAATAGTCTAAACTTTCCCAAAAATAAAAAAAGCTGAGAAATGTACAATAACCGTATTTCCTCCAATAAGTGATTGTTCACAAATGACGTCAACCGTTTTGTCAAGATTTTTGACCTCCCTCCCCTCTCTGTCAACCTGCGTCAACTTTTCTTTACCCTCTCCCCCTGAGTTGACGTCATCTTTCGGAAAGATAACCCCCTTAGTAGAGACATTCATACATATTTGAACTCAAGAGAAATTTATTACAACAAGAACAATAGCAACAAAATGTCTTACAACCCAATAGCTCCAAAATCTCCACTATCATCATAACAAAACTCTACTTCTAAGTCTTCGTCACTGCTCTCATCTTCATCATCACCATCAACATCATACAGGGCTCCACCACAGACCCGTTTTTGGGCATTCGTTGATTTAATGGTGCTGTGTTTGAAAATTGCGAAGGTTGACGTCAACAGTAGTGACACCTCCCTCCCCCTCTCCCCGTCAACCAGTGTCAACTTTTGCATAACTCTCCCTCCCCCTAGCCATTGACGTCATTTGTGAACAATCCCTAAGCGCCTTTCCTCGAACAAGCGGCCCGCTTGGATCGACCAGCCCATCAGGTTGGTCCCTAATACCTCTTTGACAGTGTATGTGGAACCTTTTGATTGGAGGAATCAAAAGACACCTTTTGCCAGTTGCTGCAAAACTTAGTTTTCGTCAGAACGTCAACTCATCAATTTTCGAATAGCTGTTCCTCTTTGAGACGATTTTTAAATCGAGGAAATATGGCAAATAGACTTTTTTAATGCAATGAAGTAGAGGCAGAGGCAAAAGTTTTATATGATCTGATATGGTCAGAAATTATCTATTTGAGAAGGTTGATGTATTTTACCATTGAATGAAATCTCCAAGCTCTTTGTTCATTTTCGATATAACAGGATGGATTAATGCGAGCATTTTATTCGTTCGTTCCATATTTTCATCCATGAAATCCCTGCACGACAGAAAAGATGACTTTCTTTAGTTCTAAGGCATTTTTCCCATAAACGCTCCTTAATTCAAAGAATCCCAGTTACAAGAAACCATGGGTGAGAGGGAAAACTTATTACCAGAGTCCCAGTTATCGCTCATGAAACCGAGGCTAACACTAAAATAAGATCGCTTAAACTGCAGTTGTAGCGAGGTGTTGGGGTGATGGAGGAGCGGAAACTAACGACTCAGGTAATAAGTATAGGTGACGAGTAAAACAATAGGAAGTCAGTTCTGGGAAGGAATCGGGTTTCGGACTCCAATACCATTCTTGTTGTCGAATGAATGAACAACGGAAATATGGTATGAACAAAAGTAGGCCGAGTAATATACTAGGACTTGTCAAGCCTGTATATGATACACTGTTAAATAAGATAATCACCGATTATCATAGCAAGCCTATGATATTAATCGGGGAAACGTTTGGGAGAGCTCTGTCTCCAACCATCATGGAGAAATTTGGTTAAGAGAACCGAAAATCCAATTTTCCTTGCAGGCTTGGTTAGTGTTCTTCCAAAAATTTTCGATTCGACTAACACAACAATTTGTGGAAGAAAATTATTCATTGCCCGACGACGGGAAACGGAGCTCTCCCGAAACGTTACCCCAACGAATATGAATGGCTTGCCATGATAAGCGGTGATAATCATGTCTTATAGTTTATCAGAAATAGCCTTGATACATCCTTATATATTTAATCGGCTCAGTACAAAGACTTAAAAAAATGCTCGGATTATTCAAAAATTTGGTATAAACATGAACTCATCAACAAAACAAAGCCGGTGTCTCGTGCTTTACCAAATAAAACATTTTCCAATACACTACAGTACTAACCTAATATGATGAAGAGACAATTGTTCCAACAATGCGACTGCTAGATCTTCTCCTACCACTCGTAACAGGGTTACAGCAATATCGTGGTAGCCCTAAAATAAAAGAGTTTATAACGTTTACAACGGTACAAGGTCGAGGGCTCGATTAGTTAACCCATGATACTAAGATCTTAGCGACTGGCGCTAAAACACCATTTCACCTTTAGCCACCTTCACCTCCACCTTACTCTTACGCTCACGTATTCGTTTAATAATTCACCTTCGTGATGCGTGAACCTAGGGTCCTGGCCAAACGATCAAACACTGTTGGGAAAACATTTGAGGTTTGTTTTACAAGCAATTTCTGACCACATCAAGAAACATTTTTGACAAGCAGGATTTGCAATGGAAAGGGACTAAAACATTTTCCCAGGGAAAAAAAATTGACGAGGAATGTTTGGCGACGTGACCAAACGATTTTTTTTTTGGCAATCACACTTAAGATGTTTGGCCAACGAGGTGTAAGCGTTTGGGCAGGAACTGACAAAATATTTACTAATTTCATTTACTAATTTCACGTTAACTTTCATATTCAGTATTCACTGAAATAATGTCGCTGGGGCATATTTTGACATATTATTAGACAATCGACTAGGTGCAAAAATCCAGATTATTATTGAAGAAGTAGAAAAAAGGGCTTTTTTCTTTTGAGTTTTTCTTTCCTTTCCATATACACTAACTAGCATCAAATTTATACTCAGAACTTTTCGTAGTTAGCAGTCTTGAAAGAAAATAGTTTAACTGAAAATAAACTTATTCAGATAAACAAAGTATAAGAGAATACAGTTATTGAAGAAGGAATCAACTCGCCTGATAGTAGTGCAATTCTTGGTTTCTGCAAAGTACTCTCATTACAACATTGTTTAACTGGTGTTGCAAGACTCGTCTTCTCGATGCTCTTGTACCTAAATGGAGCAGAGAAATTAACTAGGACGTAAACTTGACAAACAGGCTTTTTGGTAAAATAGTGGAATTGCACACGCGAAATGCCTGTCTTTTATAAGGTTACATTTCAATTTAGGGTTGGTCCTAGAAAATTGAATTTTTATAGATCAAAGAAAAACTTTAGAAATTCCGTTAAATCCAATGTGCCCTACAAATGATGGTATTGAGAAAACGGAGCCCTTTTTATGTTAAACGTTAGACTGTTTGTTTTGAAGATGGCTTTATTGATACATTGAGACAATAGAGAGAGTACAGAGAAGAGCAACCAAGTTGATCCAAGGTCTCAAAGGTCAATCATATGAACAACGTCTACGGACCCTTGGTCTGTTCACACTGGCTTTCAGGAGATTACGAGGAGACCTCATTGAAGCTTACAAGATGGTTAGCGGCTTGAGTGACTCAGAGACATCACCAGACCTTCACCTGCTAGGGGAAACAAGTACTCGTGGAAATGGGCGCAAACTAGAAGTCAGACGGGCAGATGGGAAGCATATGCTCCGCCATAACTTCTTCACAATCAGAGTCGCAAAAGTCTAGAACGAGTTACCAAAGGAAGTAGTTTGTGCAAGGTCACTGGACGATTTCAAGAGTAGGCTTGATCGATTTACATCTGATCATCCGCTTAGATGGAACTTTAGATACAAGATTGACTGAAACTAGACTTTAAAAGGAGATGGATATATAGGCCCTCGGCCTGCGTCCATTAACGAATTGTATTGTATTGTATTGTATTATCATGTTCTGACTGAAGATTTTCAGTTCCAATTTCAATCTCTCTGGAGATCATTCCTGTGTAAAGTCAAACGTTTCCCCTGTTCACCAAACATCTAAGAAATGTTGAAAAAACAAAGGTGGCGTGGTACCATGGTCTAATACAGTTAGCTCGTGGTATCAGAGTTCAGTGATGTTGGATTTCGCACCTTAACCAAAGTAGCATCACAGCCAGGTGTTAAGGTCTCCTTAATTCTTCTACTACTGAGATCCTAGAGACCAGCGCTAAAAACACCATTTCACCTTCACCTTCACATTTGCCTAGGATGATGAAATGTAAATGAAATAAAACTTCAGTTACCTGATGGAAATCTTCTGTGAGATCTGTTAATGTCAAGCTTTACTTGATTGCAGTATTTGTTCTCTTTGAACTCTTTTTGCTCCAAATCAGCTAAGAAGTAATTCAACATGGTTAACAAGTGGACCAAACAAGTTGGTGAATATATTTTCGTTCCTACGAAAAATTGCTTTTCTATTGAATAAAGCAACCCTGGAAGAGAATGTTCTAGGAAATTGTGCCTTGAAACAGTGTGTCCTTGTATGTTCTAAGACTGTACAGGCCTGTCAATAACATTGATGGAACAGTTTTTGAGTAGTACAAAACTTCAGAACTGCGATAAACAGCATAAGATTTTCAGGCATGCAATATTGACAGAACAGTTCTTTAGGGAGAACCTCTAACAGTTAAAAATATCAACATTGCCATAAAACCAACTTGGGAATTTTTAAGCCTTTTGTGTGACACTCCTCACATATAAATGTCTGAAAGAGATCGAAGCAATCCACTAAGGTGGAATTTCTATCCAGATGCAGATAGAAATGCACCAATAAGAGAAGTGAAGGTGCATTAGAATTCTGTATAACTCAGCTAAGGGGTACGGGGGGGGGGGGCTGTAAACAAGAAGTCAGAGATGTTAGAAGTTAGAATGCTTTTTGATGATATAGTTAGAATGCTTGCCATTAATAAATCGATTATACCTTGATATGTTTCAACCTTACCTCTTTTTCTTTTGGGTAGATCATAGATATTAACATTAAGTAATTTTGGCCAAACTCTGCATCTTATGTCATCTGTTACAAAGCCATACTCTGAAATTGCAAGCTTTTGTAACAACTGAATATCAACAGGATCTTTATCCAAAGCTGCATTGATCTTTCTCACCTTAGCTTTTATCCAGTCATTTTCATCTGGAAGAGGAATATAAAAAGAAGTTGCTCAAAACAGGGCAAAATTCTGGATTTATCAGCATCAAAAAGGAGGAGTGATGAGTTTGATGAAGGCATGATAGGCTAATGACTGAAGGTCATATGGGTTTGAATCTCATTGTTATCCTATGTAAGGTTGGCAAAGTACCCAGGGAATTTTATTAAACAAGCTATCTCAAAAAATTAAATCAGTATGGCAGCATAGTGTAGTAACTAACTCTTCTATTGTAGAGCTTGGGCTAATTTTTCCTTTATATGCTTCACAAATGCATTATATTCTAGCAGGCCAATTGGTATATGCTGACAGGGCATTTTCTCATACTCATAGCGGGTCGACTTTGTAGTGGGCCAACTGGTCCTGTTGCTTTCAAGACGTTTCACCCAACCTCTGATTCGCCCAACTTCCATTTTGCCCAACTTGCTAAGACACATTGCTCCACCCATTGTGGTTGTTTCCCCCAACTTGAAATTACACAGATAACTTCTTTCATGTAGTTTGTCAACTATTTGATTTGATAACATTGGGGGCTCTGCCCCAAACCCCCAATTTTTCCACCAATTGACTGTTTTGTGAGTGGTAAATAGCAAGTAATCTAGTTGGGCAAAACAACAAGAATGTTGGGCAAAAAGACCAGCTTGGGTGGAAAGGAAGTTGGGCAACAGGGAAGTTGGGCGAATCGACCTGATACCATCCTATTACCCCCCTTTCTTTCTTTCAACTGCTTTGCCTTGCTCTGCTTCTTTTTTTGTCTTAATCTTACCATTGTCTATTGAATAACGTAATGACGTTTTAGAAATCTTCTTCCGAAGCCTTGTTGGTTGTTTGTATAACTTTTTTGTTGGGCCTTTGTTTGCATGTATTCTGGATTGTCCTTGTAACATTGCAGGGTAGATTCTTTGGCTTGGCTGGTCCCTGTTTGTCCTATAAGCCTTCTCTCTCCTTGTTTGGCAGCTACCAGCATCTACCTTACTATTCTATTGAGATATATAGACATATTAATTTTGATTAAAGTTGCGCTTATTTATTATTTGTTCATCATCTGATTAAAAGTAAAGCCGAAATAGAACAACAAACTTTTTCAGCTGTCTGCTGGAAATCTTTCGCCATTTTTTCCTCTACTGTACTGTACTGGAAAAAAAGTGAGGCTGCATGGGCTGGAGGCTAGCAGGAAGCGATTACGTCATTATTACGTCATTGCAAATGTACATTGGAAGACATTGGAAGAGATATTACAAGGGTGTTGGATGCAAGTGCGAAGTCAAACGCCAAAGCAAGTGGTAACTAGCTCATGGTAGCAAAATAAGGGGGGGGGCAATATAAATTGCTTAACAAACCAGAAATGGAAGGTAGTAGATGACATGACATGAGAAAATGGTCGTGAAAAAACGAAGGCGCAGTTGACACAAAATCTATGAGAAATCTTAGCACAATGCGTAAGCGAAAAGATCTTTATCCATCCAGTTATTCTAGTGCTACGCCTTTAGCAAGCAAGGTGAATCTCTGAATCTTTTAATTTTGATTATTTAATTTTGGTTAGTAATGGAATAAGATATATTTGAATAAGTATTTTTTAACATTGTAACTTTATAGTTTATTTTTAGGGGCCCCTTGAACACCAGCTTTTTTGTTGAAGGGCAACACGTATAAGTGAAAATGAAATGGAAATGAATGGGACAATGGAATATCACATACATGCCAATATAAGCAGTTTAATAACCCCCATGAGCCTTAACTTTTTCTCAACATGTTTCAGATCCGGTACCTTACTGTACCGTTACTAAGACACTGAACATATGAGCCTGAAAATAGGCAACATTTAAAGATCAGTCACAGCCAGAATGACACAGCCGAAAATTAGTGGTTCTAATAAGAAAAAAGAATGGAAAAGATATAGGGATTGCTTCAAAAGCAATGACCGATGCCGTTCAACGCTGATATTATTACCGTCATTTACCCCATTTACCCTGGCCATTTCGTAACTCGGAATCAGAAAAGACAATGACAAGTCAGCAAGGTAGAGGATATGACAATTTTCTTCAAAAAGATCTTATGTTCTAATTAAACAACATCGAAACAGATGATAGAGTAAAATGTTACATAGTTTCATTTAACTCTTTCTGTTAAATACATTATTCGTTACTCTAAGATGCATAGAAATCGGTTTTACATAAACCAATTTGGTGATTCAGAATTCAGTGAAATTCGCTCTACTGGGTTAATTTTAATTTTGCAAATTCAGTAGCTGTTTCCAGGGCTTGTTTTATTGATGTAAAATTGTCACCGCAACCTTGGGCAGACTGGGCTTTTCCTCCTGCTTTGCCACCAATTACTTTAGAAACATGTTTCACCCATTCGTCAGCCTTCAGTCCATTTGTCTCAATGATATTCTAGAATCAAGGAATACTTATTACACCTGTAATTATGATTCTGTTACCAAGTTACGTTTAGTAAGTAAGTAACTATGCCAAAACTACTGTAAGTAACCAACGTCCTCATACACCCCTGCGAATAAACTGCCCTGATAAATAAAACTCCTATTCTAAACTATTTTGATGTAGATATTCCCCTTATAAATGAATTTACTTATCCCATACCCCAGGAGAAAGGATATAGTGTGATACATTGTTTTAGAAAGGAAGGTATTTTGTGGAAAGCTAGAATTGCAGTACTGCATAGGTCAGGACCCAAGGGAGTATACAGTATATAGGCTTGTGAGTGATCAAGAGTCTTCACACGTCGATAGCGATTTCGTTGAGAAGTAAGATTGCCCACCCCACCCCCTCCCTTTAAACAGACGATTAAGCAACGATATAATGTATTATGCTTAGTGAGATCGACATGAATTACATAAAATCGCTAGACTGACTTTACTATACTTGTAAGATATAATTCTTGTATTGTATCGTAGTGTGAAGTAGATATAAGTATGTTAAGTAAATAAAGTTATTTTCGTTTGAATTTATGAATAAGAAAATAACTGCATTTTGATTGGTGGCATTGGCAAAATCAAGCAAGCGAATGCCAAATCAAATGAGTGAACATCTTAAGCAAAAACTAAGACAGACTCATGTCGGCCTATTATAGCATAGAACTAGCGCCAGCTAGCTGTAAATGCCAAGTTACATTAACGTGTTAACAACTAGTCAGAACTTATAGGCTACAGTTTATCCTAGTCGCAAGACTGAGACTGACGGGAATCAGTTGTCAACTAATTGCAGAAGTAGAACATGCCCAAATTTCTGGAACTGTGCGCCGACTTGTCACCGTCAAAAGAACTAGTTACAAACTAGTTGCCACAGCGCTTGTGTCGACAGGTCAAATTGTGACAAATTTGTTTCAAAATCGCTACAAGGTTTAATGGTGTACTAAGTGTCAGCTGCTAGGACCCCAGAAGAAGATGAACAAACGAAACAT
>JAADKT020511214.1:0-12995 GCA_011763395.2 Chrysaora chesapeakei
ACTTTATTCAATTTCTACCTGTTTTACCTGTTATCCTCGTCGCCATTTATAGAGATATCTGAGAATATGGAAGAGGCGTGTATCTCTCAGCGTGCAGCAAGCAATAATCAATATAACTATTTACATGAAGTACTTAAACAAACAAGCATAATTAACATAATTAACATAATAATAATAATCACTTAATCACTACAGTACTCAAGTTAAGAGATCTTAAAAATGTGATTATACGATTGTGGCATAATTTCTAATCCATTAAGAAAGCTATATATGTACGAGATTTGTATAGATTTCCGGTGTCGTGTTACTATTTCCTCCGATTTCCTCAAGTATCGTAAATCTATTATTATCTAAAATCTTTACCTCTGTTATGTTTTTACGTAATTCTCTTTTTCATTCGCAATTTCAATCTGCTTTTATGCTTAGTTCTTCAGCCATTGAAAATTCACGAATGCTCCTTCTCGTTTCTGAATGACTTACATCTTCTGGTTCCGTGTGACGTCATAAGCTATAAACTATCAGAAAGTACCAGCTAATAGAACCACAGTTTTTCCTGTTACTCCGGGTGAATGATTACTTTCCGTTATTCCCTGTACCGGAGTAGTGCTCATTAGAAAAGAGAGTTTTTGTGGAATTTAGGTGTAGTTTAGTATGAAGGTTTTATAACGCAGTGGAGTGTGGGGACTTCGATAGCGTGCGTTAACTGCAAGAACTGGCTAATCTCTGTAAGTTTCTACTCTTCCACCTTTGTATTTGTTGTTGAGTAATGAATAGTGCTGAAACGTATAACCACTGTCCTTTGTGACCGTTTATTTTGGATGTCATTTAAATTATATTGCCACTTTTCGTTTGATTCCGCTACTCCGGCAACTTAAGGAAGTCTCAAGAAACCTTCAGTAACAAGTTTTAAAGAAAGTTAGAAAGCTTCAGTAGTGAAAATTTTTCTTTTCTGTTGCAACGTGTATGCGTTTTTTATATCAAACTAAAAGTTAACCTTCAATTTCAATCATGGACAAAAATGTGACTAAAATCCTATATCTTTCGATTTTGATCATATGGTCAATATTTTCAACCCCCTCCCCCCTAAAAATGTTGTTAGGATGCAAGTGCTACATTGCTACACATTGAACAAATATGAACAACATTGTGTTGGCGGGAGGGAGCAAAATTGTGAGTAGATTGAAAAACTGTCTCAGTTGCAGTATATTTTGTCAAAGATTGTTGGTACTGAAGGTTTCTTAGAGTTTTCAGTTTTTGAGTAGTCAGGGGTTGTTAAAGGAAAAAATTCGTGTACACGTTTTTTTATAAGGGGCCTACCTCAAGGCCCAGTTCTTAAAGTTCCTTTTTTTTTGGACCTCTTTTGAGGCAATTGTAGTTTAAAACTGTTCCTTAATATTTCCTTCATTTTAACTGCACATTCGGTGTCATAACAATGATAGAGAGACACTTGCATGTAAGCAAAGCTGCAGACAACTCAAGGAAACATTTGATACATGCGTAACGTACAATTTATGTGATTTTCGACTGCAAATGAATGGGACTAGCTTTCTAATTCTTGATTATTTGCAGTGATAAAAGCATTCAACATTGATAAAAATCCTTAATGATTTTCTCTTTAACAGTATAAGTTCTCTAAATTTTCAGGCCTTCTACGTGTAGGTTGGGTCTTTATAAAAAAAGTGTGTTGTGTGCACCAAAATTCCAGAGTATAAAACTGTTTAGTGACATTGAGAGTTTGAGAGTTAAAAGCATTTGCTTTTTCGATTGTTTGCCATTACCGATGCATTTTCCAGGAGTGCCCTAGCCTTCTTATGGTCTAAATGAGAAGGTAATTTCAGTATGACTAGTAGTTATAATTCGTTACAAATTTACCGTGTGACCTTCTTTTTAGGCCGGCATACAATCCATATGAGAATGACCTATTAATGGATGGTGACGATGATGAACAAATTGGAATCGTTGTTTTTGGGACAAATGGTCTCGCTCTGGAGCTAGAGAATAAAATAAAGGTATGGTCTTGCTAAAACGACCACACATTGCTTGTCAAACATTCCAAATCTGCTTGCATTTGTGTCGTACATTTGTGACATGATCAAAAGCGTTCAGACATTGCTTGAAAAGAAAAAAGCAAGCAGCCATTACCAAAAAGCAAGCAAGCAACCATTATTTTTCTGTTGAATTGCTTTCTTCGTTTTGCTAAACTCAACTTAGTCAACTAAGCATCGTTCAGTGGCCAGTGGCTATTGCCCTTTATAACCACAAAACATAAAGTAGCGTTTCAAAATGGCACTGCCGTATATCAGACCTTGTCTATATTAAAGCTCACACAAGTTTTGGGTCACGGATTTTTATAAATCTAATGCTATATATCTGCCTAACCAACAATAATTTATGAGTTAATTTTCTTAAGTATATAAATATAAACAAGGCGATAAGAAATAAACTAAACGTTTTAAACTTTTGCCTATCATGCATTGATTCAACCTTTGGCCACGTCCCAAACTATTGCTCGAAAAGCAGTAATTATCGCACGATGTTTTTGAAAAAGAACAGAAACATTTTTTGCTTGACATAAGCCAAAAATCTTTGAGAAGTAATGTTTTGCTACTTGGCAAAACACTAACTTCTGCGCTAAGAAATTGGATTTCTTTCAAGTTACTTCCCGTACATGCCGAATCCTTTATTTAAAAGAAGGACACGAGAATAGATATTACACTATATCTGAGATCTTTACAATATTTAATAATGATTATTAACTTTTGTTCGACAGCTACAAAGTTCATCAAGTGACAGCCTGGAGTACATCGTTGATGGCCAGATATATGCATTGGATTTAAAGGTTATCGGTGATGATATCATGAACGATCCTAATGACTTCGTGAATTCTGTTATCGATTTTCGACCACAAGGTAATTTTCAAAACAGAATTACCTTAAATCTGATGGCTTTGTTAACAATGACAATGTTTGATGATGTTTATGTGAATGTTTCATTTGTTTTGCTTTCTACGGATGAATGTGAATGTCCGTAGAAAGTATTGAACAATGTTGTTGAATATGAACGGTTCTTTTAAAAGCTCCTTGTTTGCTTCTATTCGAAATCCATCGCAAAACGGAAATGTTTTTACCCTCTTTTCGTTCCTGGTTTGGTTTGATTAATATCTGATAAATCATTTCGGTTGATAGCCATCTCCATTGGTCAAAGTATTTTCGGTTTTTTAACGAGGACTAATTAGACAGATTTGAGGTTTTAAGTGCTTGGTTTTCTTCTGTAATCAAGGTTTCTAGGTGAACTGAATTATCTACCTAACCTAAAATGCCTCTAACATACATTATTGCAATAGACATAGAGTTCTCACCCCGGGTAATGTATGTGCAGTACAGTGGAGGATGTGCAGTACCTTGGAGGATATTCAGTACAGTGGAGGGAGATCATCAGTACGGTGGAGGTATATCATCAGTACACGGGTTTTAACCCAGCCACGGTAGTGTCAGTTCTCGTTAGGCTATCTACCTCTGAGTACCTAAAGACTGGCTCCGAAAACACCATTTCACACCTATTGATGCTACTATCATTCAGGATTTTTGTGTGCTAGTTCTGTCTGTTGTTTATATTTTTTGTGCCACAGTGCTTCTTTGTCAAATGTTGCAACGAATCTTTTTCTTTTATTTGTCATAAGAGACAGATCCTGCCTGTAAATGAAGTGTAAAGCTAAGACATATTCCCTAATTCTCTGCTTTAATATATACAACTCTTGTATCTCAGAAATGTTCTTTTCTAGGCTCCTTGGCAATATTTTCTTGTGAGAACTCTTTGAATTACCTGAAAGAAGTTCTGAAGGTTTTAAAAGAGGCTGATGAAGGACAGCAAGATAACTTCTTGAATTTACCGTTAATACTTGTAATGGCGAGAGAGTCAGCTAGAGAAGAAGACGTGAATTTTCTGATGCAAGAAGGACAGGAGCTGGCTGACCAGTAAGTCATTTTGCTTATATTTTTCACTTTCCTTCGTTCCACGTATTTTAATTTTAAAGCAGATAAACTAGTTAAAAGATCAACAATGAAAGGCAGCAAGAAGGGCAAGAGCTGGCTGACCATTAAGTACATCTTGGAAATATTTTCTATTTTTCTTAAAGTTTTACTTGTTTTCTATGAAAGTAGCTTGATAAGAGTTTCAATAATTAAGCTCTTAAGGTGAAATGAATAACCACTCCCATTTCTTGCATTGATCTGATTTGGTTTGACTTGTCTTGACTTGATTTGGCCTTACCTCAGCTGACTTGACTTGACTTATTTGACTTTACCTAAATCTAAGAGGTCTTTATCTAACGCTGCAAAGGGACGAAAAGGCAAGACACAGAAGAGTTTATTTGTTAAGAACTTATATTTTGTCCAAGCTTTCTGGGATTCTGAGAAATGTGATTTGATATTATCTGATTGATTTGTCTTGAGTTGACTTGACTTGACTAAACTTGATTTGGCTTGACTTAACTTGGCTTGACTTGACTTGACTTGACTTGACGTGACGTGACGTGACTTGACTTGACTTGACTTGCCTTGACTTGACTTGACTTGACTTGGCTTGACTTGACTTGACTTGGCTTGACTTGACTTGACTTGACTTGACTTGACTTGCCTTGCCTTGACTTGACTTGACTTGACTTGACTTGACTTGACTCTACTTGACAGGAGAGCTTGCATGTTGGAAATGCCGTCTTTTTAAAACAGATTCTTGCTAGAAAAGCGGACCCTTGAAATCCAACCCAATGAATCCAATGTCTGTCCTTCTATACGACTATTTACAAAAGCATCAAAAGCACAGTAAATATTTACTGCTGCTGTGCTGTTGTTTGTTTGTTTATTTGCATCTCAATGCTATCTCCAGGGTGCTTGATTATCTCTTAAATGAATAAACAAATAATCTTAACTCCATAATCCCTGGATAAAGTGAAATAATCATATTACTTGCTGTGTGACGTAATTCTTATGGGCGCCCTATTTCATTTGAACTTACAACCTGATCCCCGTATTTACGCTTCTTTTCTTCATTCACTCTTATTGTAGTGAAATCTACTTGTATGAATGGGATTCGGTATGATTTATCTTTGCTGCGTTATGTTTGGCTCCTTTCTGGTTTAAGTAATGCTGTTACGAGTTCAGCATTCCATTTTTTTGCTGTTTCAAACTGACCTGGTGCTTATGAGCAAAAGGTCATTCAAGTTAAGTTACGTAATAGATAGAGGGGAATCTACAGTGTGCGACGCAGGTCCGTAGTTTTCAACCACTAGCTAGCGGTCAATGTCTTTTTGTCTTTTCACCAAATATGAAGCTTGTAAGCGGAAAAATGGCTTTTTGTCTAATATTCCTCTTCCTCGCCCACAGTTAAAACTCAAATTGTATCTTAATGCTCAAACTCTTATAGTTTTGGTTATAATATAGTTATAATGGTTATGGTCATGGCTATAATATTATACATTTTATTCTAATTATTACTCTTTCTCTGGGCTAAACATCCTCCATTTAGCCTGCTTTCTTATCTTTATAATCTTGTAATGCTCTCTTCTTTTTGCAAAACTCAACTAATGCAACTGCTTTGTGGCCATGCCCCTCTAAAGCTACAAACCATATAGTCCCTTTTCTTTCTGGCAATGACGTATTTTGGCCCTTGTGGCTGATCCAAGATTTTTCTGGATTTTGGATTTTGACCGATTTGTAAACCTGATCAGCAAAAAATCAACTCGAGATTCAAGAATAACTCTGGATTCGATTTTTTTCAGTTCAGTGTGTTACGGCAGAAGAATGCTGTACGGCCCTGTACGGATCGTGGGATAAAATGTCAGATCTCAGTGCCCTTCCTACATCCTCCTCTTTGATGGCTAGAATTTCAAGAACATCTGTCCGCCTCAGATGTTAAGTGTGTTTTTCTTTACTTTATCTACCATGGCAAACACATGGTTTCACGAGAATGCCGCTCGATGTGAGTAAAATACTAACGGTTTAGCGAAACTTCTAGCCTTTTCTATGTTTGATGTCCTATACTCTGTCAAGGTAAAATCGTGTTGTAAGTAACTACAATACATAGCTGACTATTGAGGCGGTAGTATATGGTTGTGGATCGCCTTCATGCAAAAGGTAGGCTTGTAGGCTGTGCCTCTGTGGCTGTGCAACAGCATAAAGTGTCAGCTTAGACCATCGTCAATATTGTGTGTCTGAAAGGGCGTCTACTAGGTCTAAGGGCTTTGGCTATTGAAGCGGCACAATATGATTGTAGATCGCGCTCATGTAGAACATAGGCTGTGCCTCTGTGGCCATGCTGTAGCTTCACGTGGCAGCTTAGACCTTCGTGAATTTTGTCGGATGCCTGTCTGAAAGGGTGTCTACTAGGTCTCAAGGCTTTGGCTATTGATGCGGTAAAGTATGATTGTAGATCGTGTTCATGCAGAACGTTGGCTGTGCCTCTGTGGCCATGCAATAGCTTCACGTGGCAGCTTAGGCCTTCGTGAATTTTGTGGGAGACGCCTGTCTGATGGGGCGTCTTGGGTCTCAGAGCTTTCACCCCTAGAGGCGGTGTTGGTATTTGTCAAGGCAAAATTGAAAATTGGTATTGATAGTATAAGGCTTGGCGAGACTTGTAATATTGCTTATTAACTCCAACATTGATACATGCAGTTAGATGAGAACTACTGAGTTGGTTATTGTAAAGTACGCGACCATAATAAGAAGCATCTGCAGCGCTTGTGGACCTCTATTTGAAGTTACGTCTATCTCACTCTATTTTCTTTATCTCTCTTTAACTCGTGTTCAGCTTCCATTATCATCTCATTTGACAGATAAAAAGGCCACTTGTTTCTCCTCGTGCTGCCTTCAAATTTATATGTAAAATCAATTAGAACGACAATTGATAATCGGATTCTGTATGCATTTCTAAGGTTAATTGGAGAAATAATAGAAAATAAGCAATCGCAGCTGTTTAAGTTTTCTTCTGAAAAATATTCATTCTGAAAAGTGTAGTGTAGAAATTTAGAGTTACTCGCATGCTTTCTTCGTGGGAGAAATCTTTGCAATATGCACACAAGGTAAGACTAATGGAATTTTGGCTTGAATAGAAGAGGATTGACTTGAAAGGTAACAGAACTTGAATACACGTATCTGCATGACCATTACGCAGGGTCATGCAGATACGCAGATTTTAGCTAAGATGGGTTCAGCCATCTTAGCTAAAATCTGCATGCCATGCCATACAGTATATCTCATTCACTTCTTTAGTGGTTGTAAAGCAGCATTGTCATCTTATATTTGTAATTCAGGATTGTCATCGTCTAGTGTTTGAACCTTTGAAGTTAAATCTCTTTTCTCTCGTACTACTAACCTTTCTCACATGTACCTACTGCTTTTTTTCGTTTCGTGGTTTTATAGTACGCGTCGCAAGGGATGTCCTTCTTTGCTAAATTTCGACCTTCGCGTCGGTCATTAGCTGCATTAGCGATTGGCTGTCAACTCTTAAGCCCTGTTTACACTACGAAATTTCAACCCGGGTTCGACCCGGGTTGAAGTTAACCCGGGTTAAATTTTTGTAGTGTAAACGCGACTAACCCGGGTTGAACACCGGGTTAAAGTAACCCATCATCAGATTTTTGTAGTGTAAACAGGGCTTTAATCGAGGCTTTACCCGGGCTTAGTTTTGTATCACAAGAGAGCTGACCAATCACAAGCCGTTATTTTTATTAACGGCAGGTTGGGAGAACACAACTCTTTGTTACAGACAAATTACCTTACGCTTCTATGTCAGCTATACATATACCTTACTACACGCTTTTTTATAAGGAACCACTTTATAAGGAACCTACATGTAGAAGGCCCCAAAATTTAAAGAACTTATACTAATAGAGAGAAAATCACTAAGGAACTTTTCATTGTTGAATATTTTTATCACTGCAAACAATCTAGAATCAGAAAGCCCGTTCCATTCATTTACAGTCGAAAATCACATAAATTGTACTTTACACATGTATCAAATGTTTCCTTGAGTAGTCTCGAGCTTTGCTTACATGCAAATGTCTCTGTACTGCAGTCGTTAAACTGTATGTGCAGTCAAAATTAAGGAACTATTAAGGAACTTTTGGAACTACAATCGTAAGGAACTTTTAGAACTAGGCCTTGAGCTAGGTTCTTTATAAAAAAAAACCTGTATACATATTCCTGTATACATATTCCTTGATATCTATCTATCCTCATCTTAGCAAATACCTTCAATCTTTTTCACTGACGTTCCGTTGCCGACCTCTTTACCTTGTATCGATTTTGTCATGGTCACTGCTCTCAGAAGATCTAGGAAATTGTGGTGAACAGTTTAGATTGTTCCACGATTCCAAAGGGCAAATTTAAGGTAATAGAAAGGTTATGAAAGGTCTGATGCGTTTTTGAACTTTGTTTGAATAAACGAAGGTTTTTTGTCCGTTTCATCCCTCCTCTCGACTCTAACACCAAAAAAACCTCTAATTTCCTAAGTATTTCCTAGTCATTCTAAAATGATAATCTTAAAATTTTATAGAAAGATTGGTTTGTTGATCCACCTTATCCATACAGGTTAATGTCTACTTTTGTCAACCAATGAAAACAAGTTATGTTTTGTTCTGTTGTACTGTTTGTGAGTGGTTTTGCCTGGAGCATGTTAGAATTATAACAGATCTGTCATTTCTAAATATTTGAGTCGGCAGTATACAAGTGTCTTTGTTAACTGAAAGCCAAAGTAGGCTGTTCTCTTGTGTACAGCTTTATGCAGTAGCCTATAATTTGATGGCCTTTTCAAAGCACAGTTGCTAGACATAAGTTGCCCTTTTCAAGGCCGTTCGCAGTAACTGTGGTTTACCTTGGCCCGTTCTTCGCAGTTTCTTTTGTCTACGCCCATGTTACAGCCCAGCATGGAGAAACCATAGCTGAGGGGATGAGTTAAGAAATGATCTGTCTGGAAACAAATTTGTGTTGGTCCTGACCAGACGAATTAAACATTTGTAATACATCATTCAACAATGTTTGTCCAACATTGTTAGATGGTGTTTTATGATCTGGCCAAACGAAACAAGCGCAACAGATTTGTGATGCTGACGCCATTTTCAGACAACACCAAAGATGGCGTCTGCTGACGTGAAACTGAAGTTATCGATATTTCCCAGAATGCAGCAAATTTTACCTTGCTGCGCTTGCATGAATCAAACAAATGATTTTTGAGGGGTCCAAGCGAACGAAACATTGTTTGTCAAACATGAGAACGAAGATATGTTCTATAAAATGTTTGATGAAAATGAAATTTTGTAAAACAGGAAATCATCGTGAAACATCATAAAAAATGGTGACCAACAATGCTTAATGATGTTTATGCGAATTTTTCATTTGTTTTGCTCTCTACGGATGATTATCGGTAGAAAATATTGCAAAATCTTGTTGCAGATGATCGATTCTTTTAAATTTTCCCTCTTTACTTAAATTGGAAACCCATCGAAAAACCCAAACAGGACATGCATAGGATTAGGTATACTTGTTAAGAGCTAATTACAGAGTTGCGGTACTTTAACTTAACTCTTGGGTCCAGTACAATGCAACAATATCAAAAGCATCCCAGTGTTTGCAAATTTCCTTGTATGACTGCAGGCATTTTCCAGATTTCAAAACTGTGTTAGCATCAGCAACACAGAAGTCTTTTTTATAACAATTCTGTATATAATATCTATGATTTTACTTTAGGCTTCAGTGCTTGTTTGTCGATTACCCCTATACACTGTCAACACTGGATGGCCGCATTCATGAAACACAAGTCCAGGATGCAATTCGAGGAATCGTTGACGTCATTAAGAAGAGGTCAAGACCACAAAGCACGCCGAATTTCCTACAGGAAAAGCCACCAGATCTAAGGTAATTCTGTTCTGATTAACAAATATAATTGTTTTATGCTACAATTCTCGTTTTTAGGATATAAGGATGAGAACAAAATCCATTCAGTAACGCGAAAGTTGTGTAGAACTTCGGCTTCTGTACTCTTTGCAGCCAAGTTTTTTTACACGTTTGATTAAAAGATGCCTTGTGGCAATGAAACCCTCCTGCATGTTTTTGGGCTACCCATAAAACACAATGCTTTTTTGAGATTTCTCCTTTTTTGTAACAGAAAATTTCTCCTTTATTCTATAATTCAGAGCATCACTAGAGGAAGCATATGTTGTGTATTTACTGATTTTCTGTTAGAAGTGTCCTAAGATAGCTCTAGGCCTTTTCTAATTTTGTTACTAAGCATGCATTAATCATGCATGTTGGTTCTTTTTGATATTTTCTTAACCCCGCCAACTGGATGTGAGTTACCATACAGTTATATGTACATAAGCGGCAGATGTCTAAGTTTTCATTGTTTTCTTTGTTTGCTAATTTGGTCCTGAAGTAACTGAAATAACTGCTCCTTTTAGAATTTTACTCTGTGCAATGTGTGGTGATCAGTATCCAGTGGAACTTATTCTTGGTCCGCTGTTACATCACCAGTCGGTGTTTTGCAATTCATCCGCAAAACCAGACACTGTTATCCTGGAAACGTATGTTGGGACAGTCAAAAGAACGGTTTCCATAACGCTGTCATCTTATCACAGTAAGTTTATTTTGATTCTTAACGTTAAATGTTATTTCAATAGAATTGGAATAAGACGTAGCAAAATAATGCCCTTGGCTATATAGCTGACCCCATAATTCAATTCACGTTTGAAACAGTTGAGGTCTTGTGTACCCTGGGTGTAAACAAACCTGTGGCTAATCTAGACTTCAAAGAAACTGAGTTAGGCCTTGGTCAAACGATCAAACATTGTCGCTCAAACATTTGAAATTTGCTTGCCAAGAAAAATCTTTTACCGTTTAGCCGCGTCCAAAAACGTTGCTTCCAAACATTTTACGAAATTCGTTGAATATTGGAATTAGTTGATACTGAAGATAGCGGATATTGTAGTAAGTGGATACTGTAGTTAGCGGATACTGTAGCTATTTAGCAGATAGATGATACAGAAGGTAGAGGATACTGCAGTTAGTGGATACTCAAGTTAGTTGATACTGAAATTAGTGGCTACTGAAGATAGCGGATATTGTATTAACTTGATACTGTAGTTAGCGGATACTGTATCTATTTAGCAGATAGGTGATACAGAAGGTAGAGTATACTGCAGTTAGTGGATACTGCAGTTAGTTGATACTGAAATTAGTGGCTACTGAAGATAGCGGATATTGTAGTAAGTAGATACTGTAGTTAGCGGATACTGTAGCTATTTAGCGGATAAATGATACAGAAGGTAGATGATACTGCAGTTAGTGAATACTGGAATTAGTGGATACTGAAGATAGCAGATATTGTAGTAAGTGGATACTTTAGTTAACGGATTCTGGATACTAGTTTTTAGATAGCAGATACTGAAAGTAAAGAATACGGCAGTTAGAGAATACTGGAATAAGTTATTGTAGAGGCCTACTGTTGCTTCTGATAGCCTTGTTTCTTAGTTATTTCACCAAGCTTCTTGTGTTTTTATTGAGGGAAGGGCTGGCAGCGCCCATTCGAAAATTTTTACTTGTCCATAAAGCATACTAGATAATGACAATATTAACAGATAGCTGTTCTTATTTGCTTGCTGTTTTGCCGTGACTTTAAAACTGAGATAAAGAAATTAACTATCTTTTTTATTAAACACGTGTACTATTCATACCATTCATTGAGATTAAGTGTTGACCAGACGTTTCTGTTTAAGTATACTCGCATTTTTACGACTTTTTTGTTTTTGATAGCGATTATCATCTTGAGTTGAACATGTTGTTTGTGTCTTGATGATTAATTGACTTGTTTATTTCTTAGGAGCCCACAGTCTGAAGAATGAGCTATTCCATGGGTTCATTTTGGTTTATTCTGCCACAAGAAATGCTTCGTTTGAAACTTTGAGGTAAGGTATCTTTGATTCACTGAAGGCGAGTCTGTGCTGCCGGAATTATTTTAACGTAAATTTCGTCGTTTATTTCACTCATCGTTCGCCGTTCTGTTGGGGAGTGGTCAAGCAGCTTAGTTGGTTTCCGTTTGGCACCTATAGTTAAAGTTGAACGTGTGAGATCAACATCTGGATATCAGCAGTACAGTAGAGGATGTTCAGTACGGTCGAGAGATACTCCACTGTACTGATGATATCTCTTTACTAAACTGAATATTCTCCACTGTACTGACATCCCTCCACTGTACTGAAAATCCTCAACAATACTGATGATATACCTCCACTGTACTGATGATATCCCTCCACTGTACGGATGGTATCCCTCCAATGTACTGAAAATCTTCCACTGTACTGATGATATCCCTCCGCTGTAATTAAAATTCTCCACTATACTTATGATATCCCTCCACTGAACTGAGTATCCTCCACTGTACGGATGGTATCGCTCCACTGTACTGAAAATCCTCCACTTTACTGATGATATCCCTCCACCGTACTGATGATATCCTTCCACTGTACCGAATATCCTCCACTGCACTGCACAGCCTCAGCTGTACTGCACACTCTCAGCTGTACTGGACAGACATTACCCGAGGTGAGTCAGCTTCAGGTGTGTTCTCCTACGGAACAGCACAAAGGTCATCAGCAATGATAGTAGTAACCATAGTGGTCGCAGTGGTCGAAGGTGTTTTCTTGCAATGGCATTGCATTTTTATCCGTCTGTTAGGGCATATGCACCTTCATGAAAACAAGACTAGGTCATTCGTATTCATTAGACTTTAAGATCATTATAATTTACATATCGCTGTGTCTTTGGTCTATCAGAACTCTTTCATATTGCTCCGAATCTAATTCTAATCAAGTTACTGAATTATTATTCATCTACTAAAAAACTTAAAAAATTAACAATTAATTACTTTACTAGGATAGTCCATCGATTCCGTTTGAACAAAGTGCCGATATGTATGACTGATGAGAATATTGGATATTCCTCTCAGGC
>JAADKT020511325.1:0-12992 GCA_011763395.2 Chrysaora chesapeakei
AAATCTCTGAGAAAGGGTTCCAGATTTCATAGGAATCTAGGACATTCATAGGAATTTTCAGGGGTATGATGACAACTTATTTGATAATCAGAAAAAAGGGGTCATGATGTCACAGAATTGTCAGAGAAAAGGGGGTATGATTGTACTTTCTTTGTCAGAGATAAGGGTCGAGATTACTTTTTTGGAACTCACTTGGTATAATGTCTCATAGAGTGGAACCGCCGGCTCGTGGTTTTCAGCTTCATGAGTCAAAATATATTGCAGATAATTTCTTGATAGGAAGGCATATTTAATTGGAGTATTTAAGCATAAATAGGCATGAACAGGTAATTTTACGATACAATTCTCACATTTCTATTGAATACACCATAACCAATACTGCATATATTTAAAGTCCATGGCAATTTATTTTAAAGAACTGGACAAAATTCAAAGTCAAATGCTACATACAAGAACATTATTCACAATGCTCGTTACGATAAGATAATAGTAAAAGTTAAATAATTCCAAAAATTTGAATTCTGATTTTTATTACGATAATTGATAAATATGATAAAAATAATTCACACTTTGAGGAGCATGTTTGAATGTTGAACGTCATTTGAAGAAACTCAGTCTAATCACGTGGCATATGTTTCTTGATATAATGAGCAACAAGTCTCCATGGTCTTGTTTGAAATTCATCTAACTCTTCTTTTGCTAATAAAACTTGATCATCTTTCAATCGATCAAGAAACACGACGCACACGATTGCTGCTTTGATTCCAGCACGACGACACAATGATGCAACAACCAATGATTCCATTTCAATATTTCTAACACCAGCATCAAATGCTTTCTTTAAAAATTCTAGTTTTTCTTCTTTTGAATAATGGCAAAATGCTCCATCCAATCTTCCTTGACCTTGTGGAACGTAAAATTCAATTTGAAGAACAATACTCAAGAACGACGACTACAGTGAATTGAATGGCATAACTTTTAGCGCAAGCGCTTTCACAAAAGCTACAAGGGAGACTTTTTTATCATGGTTGAGGGAAAGAACGGTAGTTGCTCCTCTTTTTTAGACGTTGAAAATCTTAAGCATTATAAGAAACTCGTCAGGGATTACAAGCAAAGCAAAGGAATTTTAAGGCAGTGCTAAAAGATGTACTTAGACAGTTACTAACGATTGATAATTTGTAGAAAAGTTAGATCAAAGCTAGAGATTGATCAAAGAAAGTTAGATCATAGGGGATCATAGCTACCTTCATAGAAATCATCACAGCACATCGTATTGCCTTGTTGAACATCAAAATGAAATTCATTTTCATTTGAGTAAGATGCCAGTTCATCAGATAAACTTGATCCTAAATCTGTAGAATACTCAACTATCTTTCCAAGCACCGCCTACAGAACACAAATATAGCTATCTCAAAACCTTTAAAGAACCGAAACTATTCTATCTCTTACATGGGGCCCATGCAACACCTTGTAGCATAAAGCCAGTTCTAAACGATCAAACATCAAAATAAGCCAACGGGATGATCGTCTAATATGATCGCAGCGATATGACATCCAGGCTTTTGCCTTTTGGAGATACTTTTGAGTAGGGATCTTCGGAGTATCCAATAGGACTATTTATTTTAAGAGTACGGACATTTGCGTAGCCAAGAGGGTGCACGGGGGAGGGGCCGGACAATAGGCTTTTTATATAGATTAAATATCATCTTAAAATGTCGTGGGGTACGACTTGGTTGTTTTTCTTAATGGGATTTAAACCTGGACTTGACCTGCATTGTACCTAAACCAGGCTGCGTCTCATTTAGGTTCGTGGAATAGGGGGTCAGGCTTGCTCCTTTTTACTTGGGGGGTAACTCGACGATTTCATTGGGTTCTTAAGCTCAGTGGTACTGTCGTCGGCTCTCTCACCATCAGGTCCAGGTCTGTACCCCATCATGCAAAATATGTAATAATCAAATTTTAAAACAAACCTGCTGATGATAAGGTCTCAATAAACCATCAACTGCCTGTTTGGTTACTACAACCGATCCTGGATTCAAACCTAGCAATAGTAAATGTTCCAGATCATTGAAACTCTAACGTCCTGGCCAAACGATAAAATATTGTTTGTCAAACATCTAAGATTTGGTTGTCAAGCAAAATGATTTATACAGTTTGGCCATAGCACTGGCCAAACGATAAGCATTCTTTGTCAAACATTTAAGATTTGCTTGTCAAGAACAAATGTTTCGCACTGCTTGGTTAAGCCCTGGCCAAACGATAAAAAATTGTTGTCAAAAATTTAAGATTTAAAAGCAATGTTAGAGCGTCTGGCCATGTCGGCAAACAATGCTTCCCAAGCAGAACTGCTTAGCAATGTTTTGAAAAAACAAAAAAATTTCGACGAGCCATGTTTTGTGACGTTGGCAAACGGTAAAACGTTTTGTTTTGTAATGCGATTTCAGCTGTTTGATGACAGCATTCGAGGATACGTTTGCTTAAAACTCTTGAGAGTTTGATTTAAAAAGGGATAGAGAAAGAGGCAAGGACAAACCTAGACCACCACTGGTTCCCATTCTAAAGAAAACAACATCTTTGGCACCAGCGTAGTGTAGCAGCTTGAATAACTCATGAATTAGTATTGTTGCTGATGGTACACCCATGCCATGCTGAGGGAAGAAATGGTACAAGAGATAAACATAAGATAAATGTGATGAATTAAATATCTTCAATGACACAATTGAAATTTACAAGGACAGTGCTATTGGGAGATTTGGGGTCATGGGCACCTCGGCGTTTATCCAGTTGTCTATCCAATCATACAAACAGCAATAGGACATCCAAGCTACCATTAGATGCCTTGAACACCACACGAAATAACTAAAGCTCTCTATACTCAAGGGCTTGTTCTGCAGGAGTATGTGGACCCTTGCAGAAGAAGCTGGAGCCATAACATTTTTTCTGGTGCTGTGCAGTGGTTATGATTTTTTATTGGAGTGCCAAAACCTACAATTTTCCGGGAAAAGGGCGTTTCCATGTGGGCGTGTCTTTTAACGAGATTCTGGGATAGAGATCTGCACAGTAAAATCCAACGATTTTGTTTTGCCCGTGGTTTCGAAAGAATAAGAAACAATTATCTTTATATCGGAACGAAGGTATTGGATGCTGCATAACAAAGATTTTGCGAAAGTTTGATAGCTCAACGTGACAGAAATTTCTATTCCCTCGTTCGTCTTTATTAGGAAAGAATCTCGTTTACGTTATATTGGATCAGAAATAGAAAATATCTTCCTCGAAATTCTTCCTAGTACAAAAACACTATAATTGTCTGAGGGAAAGTTTCCGACAGAAGGTATACAACGGAACAATACTGCGACAAATCGTTTCACTGAAGCGGGGGGAAACCGCCCTTGCCCTTCCTCTATATACACCATCGCCCTGTTTGCATTCCTTAAATTGATGATTAAATGAATAAACTCACGTACACTGACGGCTAAAACAGGACCAATTTTATACATGACATATCTATCAGTGAGACATCGATTTGTGAGCTCTTCATCTTCATTTATTTTCAATGTGCTTTGAATAAATTTTGCAAATTTCAGCACTCTGCAGTTACTTCCACTCATGCAAACAAACTAAAAATGTAAGAAATATATAGTTTCATCATATATATAAAATCGACATTCAATCCGAAATGAAAAGAGGGGTGACAAAATGGAACATTGTTGCTATCAATTATTCTTGTGTACGGAATTGCCAAAAGTTTGAATAAGCAGGGGGGGGGGAGATTGGGGGGTTCTTATGAACTGATGCATTCTCACATGTCTGAAGGGTACCGTTAAAGCCCCAGCTTTAGAAGAGAGCGGTCTAGGTCTTCCAACCCCAATCGTTAACTGTCTTTTTTATCTTACATAGCCTAGGGGGGGGGGGGCATTTCCAGCCCTTCCAGAAATCATCTTCCTGTACAGCTAGATATAGCAATGACCCTTGGCACAGGCATGGACCAGTGCATTGCAGGAAACGTGAGCAAATCGGGTGTCGCCCACTCCTACTATGACGTCATAATGACAATGTAATGAAAACATGCTATCCAATGATGCTATAGAAGTCAGACGAGATTCGACCTTCCAAAAAGTACAAAATTGACGGGGGTGTATGGAAAATAGCCCATCAAGAAGGATTAGGGTCAAGAAACCCAGAACCTGAATTCTTTTGAAAGATTGGAAAACAATAGGATAATTACGAAAGAACAACAAGCTGAGATGACAAAATGGGTTTCCCAATAGTGGGGTTTTGCCGCAAGTTGGGTTTGCAAATGTTCCAAAAAATAATAAGGGGGTTCGGTGACAAAATGAGGTGGGGGTTCGGTGACAAAATGAGGACACAAGGATTATGCACTAAACTGCTATTGTATACCTTTACGTTTCCATATTGTTGCTTCAAACATTGGCTTGCAGTATTAAATCCAAGATGGTGAAAATGATCCTCTTCAATGTTACTCAAATGTGGATTTCCAATTTTTATGTGGTTATCGTCCATTGCAACCTGCGAGGCGAAAAGACAAACGTAACGTTGACGTGATGACGTGACGTTGCAAGTTTTGTATGGACTAGACTATCTATTCGCAATCGATTTTTCAACTTACTGTATTCGAGCAAACACTTTAATTCAAAATAACCTAATTTTTCGATTATATTTATTTCTTCATCCATAAAAAGCTTGCGATAATTCTAACATTTTACCATTAAGTCTGGTGACATCTGCCTGAGGCAACACAGAGATGATGGGCCTAGCATTGGGCCTAAGTCTATTTCATTACTTTGAACAGTGCAAAATCTGTTATAAATGATGATTAATGGAAATAGCAATTACTCAGCAAGGTGAAGAACTCATTTTGAAATTATACTCACGAAATATAAATGTTTAGTTAGAGCCAAAAGCTTTTCTTTCCCGTGAAACGACAGACAAATTCTCTTGTCCAGGAGGACTGTGACTGTCCAAGTCGAAATTATGAATGAAATTTTTGTTTACAATGAAACGTATCAGCCACGTCACGGCACGAAAAGGGGCGGGGTCCATGAAACCCCATGAATGAAACAGAATACAGGATGAGCAGTGATATACGATCTCCCCCTTAAAAATATTATTAAGTTTACATAAGGATAAGTAGTTTTTAAGTTTTAAGTAGTTAAAGAAGTGTTTAAATTAAGTAGATACTTGAGCTTTAGATCACGCTCTTCTCGTCGTTACTCTATTGAATTTTCATATAACATAGGTATATATTGGGAATAAAAATGTCGCATTTTCCTAAAAATTGGTTAAAAATTTGTTTGCTTTCACATCTTTAGTCCCGTCCAAACGACGCAACTTTTGGATGCAACATTTTTTGCCGATCCAATGTTGCGACATTTGGCCACAAATGTTGCAGTGTGCAAGCAGCATTTGTTGCACGATGTTGCAAGAAGTTTGGAAAGGATCAAGATTGTTACACCACGCAACTTGATTTCACATCGTTTGTCAGGGTTTTGCAACATTTGTTACACGCACACATGCGTGTAGAAAGTAATAATAGGACCAAAAGGGTGGTTACCGTAGAAAAAACATCATTGATTTGTTTCTATTTCTTTTTTGATCATGCAGACAAATGTTGCATTTGAAATTTTGCAGCGTTTGGCAACCAGGGTAAATTTACCCACAGACAGAACCGTGAACTAAATTATGCAAATGCACTTGAGAGAACAGAAAACACCCCTAATGAGCATTCACACTTTCCAATTCTTCCGTACTGGTATTTTCTTCATGTTTTCAGTCTATTGTGTTCTTAATCTGCAAAGAGGTGTTTACGAACAATAGTTTTACACTTGCACTCTTTTCTTTATTGGTACGAGCACAATTGACTGGTTTTAATCATTAGCAGAGTGCGATTTTTCATTTAAAATTCAACCTCAAAACAACAGACGAGACACTGGACTGGTCGGTAGGTTTTTGCATTTTACTGTCGAGTTGGTACTTTCGAAGACCCAATCGTATGATTAAGATGCAGGATGATAACGCAATTGATAAGATAACGAATGCAAAGAAATGCGTGCGATTTGCAGATCCAGAAGGGAACCCACTTTGTGGAGTTCTTACATTCACCAAACGAACAATTACAAGATTTGGTTATGGTCATTACAATGAAGAATCTCAAGACGAAACGATTTGGTTAACTTTGACATTTCATTACCGATTGCCAAAAGGACTGGACTTTCATAGAGCTATAAATAATAATTACGTCATTCTGGAAGGCACACAGATACTAAGAAATTGCATCACAGGAATTGTTATTGTACGAAATGTTGCATACGAGAAAAAAGTTGCAGTAAGGTACACCTGGAATGATTGGAACGAGTTTGATGAAACACAAGCAATTTTTCTAAAGCAGATCGGATTTGGATTATACGATAAATTCTGTTTTGCCATAAAGAAGCCTGAGGATGCATCTAGACGAAAAGATGGAAAATGTCTAACACTTGAGTTTGCCATACGATATGAAGTAATGCAACAGCAATACTGGGACAATAATAACAATAAAAACTATAAAATGTCTTTCAATTGTTAAATTTCCCAACGGAGTAGTAACTAGAGATGATTTTTGTCCGTGTAATCTTTTTTTCTACTTTACCACTCCCAATGGAATACTTCTGAGACACAATGGTAAAAACATACATTTTAAGGTTGTATTTTGGCTTAGGTTTAAAGAAAAAAGTGTGACAAAAGGTAACTATACTACAAAAAGTCCCTCTTGTTATTAATATTGTTCTTTTATAAAAATCCCAAAATATCTTGTCTTTTTCTCATGTTTGATTTTGTTAGAGCGTAGTTAGGCTTATGACGTTACCGGGGCATGAGGAAGGGCTTTCTGAGTTTCTTCACTTGCACCTTATTGATACAAAGACATATAGCAAAACGAGCTACACATGTTGAATAGACTACATAAAAGATTATTATCTATAAGGTTAACTCAGCTATTCAAATATTTTCCAATTCATCATACCTTTATATAAAATGGTTATAATAACTTGAAGATACCCTTCTATGCAAAGCATCTATCGACATCTAATTCAGCAGCTTATACTTCAGCAAAAGCTCATGAAATGTATTCACGTTTCAAGTCAAGCATTCTTGAGATTGCTATTTTCTGCTTGCTCTGATGAACAAAAACAAGAAAGCCAAAAGACGAAAGCCAACAGTCAGCACACACAACATCCCAATGTCTAGTCCAAAGTTACTCTGAAATTGGAGAGGGAAGCTGGTAAACCAACAGTTAATATAAAGCGCTTGCTTGAAGCAATCTAAAGAAAGTCATTCTCACTATTTTGGTTCCTTTGGTCAAAAAGCCCATACGGCTTGACCACCGAGGCCTTTTTAGACCTGTTTGAAATATTGGGGTAGCCATATCATTGTACCCATGTACCCTGTACAGCCACATAAGAGGTCTACAGCAGGGCTGCGAAACCCTCGAAAGCTCTAAATCTTGTCTGATAATTTGGATCATTATTGGATCAATTAGATCCCAAAGGTCATGATAGGTCTTTCAATTACACGAGTACGCATGGATCCGTTCCTGTTTGGGAACGGGACTTGGGCACGCTAGAAAAGCCTTTCAATTTGGATTCATTCCCGATCTGTTCACGTGTAAACGCAATGAAATCGTATCCATATGGATCGTTTTCTCTCGTGCAAACGGGGTGTTTGCTCAAAATTTGCAATGTTCGACTAACCCTGTTTGAAACTCTTGTTAGACACCTTTTACGTATAGATTTTGTATGGAGTACACAGGTGCATGCCCCTTACCCCCGCCCACGAAAACAGTGGAAGCAGCATGGGGATGGGAACGGGACATGATAAAGATACACCTCCACGTTGCATCAGCCGTCATGTCCCTTTAACATCGTAGTTTGCAACTAAAAATGTATCTAAATAAGAAGGGGGAGACATAATTAATCAAAACATCAAATACGAAACTCACAGCATCAAGAGAGTAAAACTTTAGAACTGCTTTTCCATCAGGAATGCAAGGATAAGTAGCGTTTTTCGATGTATCAGGACAGCCTACAAAATGAAAAATATAACACCAGTAGCTATTCAAAGAATCAAGAAAAAGAAACAGCCAATAAGAAAACTAGATTGATAAACGCTTTCTCCACGGCACAAAATGATACATTCCACCACTGTTGGTTAGAAATGTTTTACAGGTTGTACGAGGTAGCATAAAATAAATTTAGCTCACCAATTGGACCAAATGAGTCCCACTGGTTGATAAGAAGAGCTTCAAAGCTGTACTTGAACCAAGAAAGATATTTCAACCAGATGAAATAAGGTGGAACAGTACTGAAGGACAAGAGAAGTATTTTAGTAATAGGTAAAATAAAGATAACGAATGCTGGGGGAGCAAAGGCAGCCTGCGTGCAGTCAGTTCGAGCGGCTTAGTAAGTTCGAGCGCGAGGCGTAACCACGCTAGCTTCACAGCCAGGGTCGAGGTCTTTAGTTTCTCTACTTTTTTGAAATCCTAGCGACTGGAGCTAAAAGCACCATTCTACCTTCACTGTTAAATGGCAAGCAACATATCTTCCCCAAAAAACTTCCCCTGCACTTATAAAATTCTTAGACATACTGCTTTATCGAATGAGTGGAATGAAATATGGAAATCTACATACTCATCTTTCAGAAAGAATCCCCCAAACAAAAGAAAGGGCAGCATCATCGGTGCACCCAATGCACTTGCAACTTGCACAGACGGAGATAAAGTTGATATCACATAAGCTTAAAAAGAACCAAAATTACCTTTTGAAAATTACAAGATAATCATGGCTATAGATTCATTTAACCTCTATGTATATGACATTGTAAAGAAGTGTACTTAGTCAAATTAACATAACTCAATAACGAGCTCAAAATCCACAGAGACACTTGCAAAGTTACCAAATGATCTATCTGTTTAATATTCATATTTTTGGATCGAAACTTGGTTATTAGATCGTGATTACACTAGAGCTAACTTATACTGCTTTCTCACTTAAGTTGAATCTGTTTAACTAAACCAGTTCAACGAATGGTGCTTTCTGATTGGTCAATCAATTAGTTCGAACTGATTTGATTGGTGGAAATTTAAACTGCTTTAAATAAAGCCTGTGAAAGCAGTATCAACTTTCATCTAATTTTTATCATGATGCATGCACTTTGTTATTCTTCTTAATGAGGGTCACTTGAAAATCAGCCATAGAAAAAGGACCATATATGAGGGCCACATAAGATACAAAATATATATACAAATTACTTCAAACTGTCTTACCATATGACAACGCAGCTTGATTGATTAGAATGATGATGCAGACGAAAATGATGTACTGCTCTCCTGTTGCACTGAATCCTACAAGGGAAAAAATATTTGTTAAAGCAACGCGTTAGCTACGATTAGACTAACATGAGTCGTGTTACAATTACTGAATGAAATCGCTTGATGCTAAAACAACTCAGAAAACAGATTTTCTTTCGAGTGACCAATTTCTTGTTTTTCTATGCAAAGAGTGAGGTCCATTGTTACTACAGGCTTGGTCAAAACTATCAAACATTATTTTTTGGACATGCAACAGAAAATGCTGCAGCATCACGTGGCCAAACTGTCAGACACCAGACAAACTAATTACCACAACAATCAGACAAACTTTGTGGCAATATATGTAAAACATCTCTGTCGTTTGACATTTAGGTCAAAGATAACTATGTCACATTAGAAAACATGGATGTTACACACAATGTTTGATAGTTTGGTCGTGTGCAAGGAACGCTCGTATTTTTCTGTTATTAATTTCAGAGGGTGCGCTTTTACAGGGGGTGCTCTCTCGCACTCGATCTATGGGAGTGTGCTTGCAGGAGGCTATTATATGGTGCAATACGTGTATAAAATCTTTATGTAAGGACACCCCTAAGTTAGAATTTAATTATGATAAAGTAAGCAGATTAGGGCTTATTATTCACTTACCAATCATCCAATAGACAATCGTTGCGAACAGAAATGGACCAAAAATATTCCAGGGTAGCTGTAATTGAAATTTTACATAATACGAAGTCATATAATGATCTTATAAAATCAGAAGCATCAAAAACAGACTGAACGATTGGTAAAACATGTAAACTAAAGATGAAAACGTTAAAAAGCTAATTTACCTCCGCTAAAGTTTTAGCTATGAAATAAACGTCTGTACGATACATTCCAAGTTTGTGCTCCTTCAAAAACACGGGTAATTCAGCAGGAAACACCTGACAATAAAACGATTTGCATAAGAGAGATTTAGCAAAGAGTTTGAAACAATTATAAGCATAAAGACGAGGAATAGGGAAAGGGCGCATGTCCCCTTACTCCTCAAGAACAGATCTTGTAATTCGTCCAAATTTGACATAAAATCTCAGACTTGTAAAGACAATACCAAATCCCCCAGGAACTGTCAAAATTTAGTTACCACACTAAGTTTCCTATGGAAATTGAACGAATTAAAACACATCTACTTCTTGAGGAGTTTTGGCACATGTCCCTAGTCCCCTACACCACGCTATTGTTCCCAACAAAGCCACAATAAAAGAATGCCAACAAGATAAAGAACAATTAAGAGTTTCTATGTCCCAAAGCTCAAAGCACGATGTGGTTTCTTAAGATGTTGTCCTCCCTTTTTGGGGAAGCTAATCATTCCACTGGTAGCCGGTGCGTTTGCTGGTTGTTTTTTTTTCAGAAGGAAAAAGATGATAAAATGATTAAAATCTTTGAATATAACTTACGAATAAAGCTGACGTTAGAGAATTGAATGATGAAGTTGTAATGCAAAAGAAAATGGCGCCTGAAAAATTCTGGATGCTGTCTTGGTTGTTTTTTTGTCTCAAATAAATCAGCCCAGCTATCACTGCAATGGCCTACAAAAAATCGAAAAAGAAATGAGAATTTAAGCAAAACATTTCAAATACTTTTCGCATTATAAGCATAAAAGTATAAAAATAGTTGTACTCTACGCGAACAATACTTGAAGCAAGTTAACCACATTAAGCTAGGGAATGGAACCTTACAATGATCTGGACGGTCTTGATTGTGCTGACAAATGGTTCTCTTTTATTGCTGACAGAAGAACGCCATAAAACTGAAGCAATCTGTCGAAAGTATCCAGCTTTATAACTGCAAAAAGAGAACAAGTTGCATTCAAGCTAATACAGTATCTTATATACAGTATAAAAGACAAAATAGTATAGCAGAGAAGCAATGAATGCCAATAACGCATAAAAGGATTACAAAACAAGTACTGGACTAGGAAGCTGAAGGAAGGAAGAAGAAAGAGTGGAAGACCAAAACTGGCGTTGGAGAGGTGCTTGCTTGGTGAGGGGCCTCGAAGAGCTGGATGTAGCATCTATGAGTCGGAAAAAGACAGTGCCAAAGATAGAGCTGATTCAAGACAGCGGATTGCTCTATGTGCCAACAGGCAAGGGTGGAGCTAAGTGCTAAATGCGAAGTAGCAATGCAGCAAAAAAGACAAGAGACTTTCGTAAGATTAAAAAAAGTTTGCCTCTCTTGAAGAATTAGACCTAAAGGTTTTTTATTACCCAGACTAAACAAATTACTTCATATAAATCTGAGAAGCTCACCTTGGTTTCTCTAGTTCCATGGATCCCTATGATTTAACAAAGAGAATATAAAATCTTGTTTGTTGGATAAAGTCAAGCAAAACTTCAACGATAACTGTATAATCTTAAAGTCAATTTCTTTATATTTTTTATCTTTTACGGCCAAAAGGTCATCACTTTGTAAAGCAACCTCTCTACAAAGGACAATGACATCGGTCCGACAGCTGTCCGTAGCTAATTTGGGCGTTCCACTGCAACATAAAAAGCAAGAAACACTTACAGAATGAAATTCATGTGTTGACTTATGTTGAACAGAAGTGTATTCTTCAAATGCATCGCAGATTTTCTGAAAAATAAAGAGCAATAGCTATTAAAATGCAAAAACACCAGATGGTTTAGCATGAAAAGCAAGTCTGAAGTCATCTTTCTAAGGATTTGAAAAATTGAGAGGATAAAGATGAAAGGTCTACCTTGGATCTTTCTTTACATTCGTCTTCGTTTCCAGGGATAATTGCTAACGTACTTATGAAATGATCAGCAGGATTGAAATTCGCAGGGCATGGGTAACCAAGGCTAAAAAAGATAATACGCATGGTAGTTTTTAGCACATTAGGTTGGAAAGGAGCAAGCAGAACCAACAGAAACCTAAATAATGAACAAGAGACTTAAAGTATTAAAAGGAGCTGAAAACAAGTTAGTTGCTAAAGTTAGAGAGCGTAGACAAATTGAACAAGGAAGACAATGTGAATAGTCTTTGCATTGTTACAGCACTTCAAAATTGGGAGAAATAGCGGCAACAACTTCGTCAATGCAGATGGACATAAGTATGTCCAGAGATCTTTCCGCTATTTCTTTGGATTTGGAAAGCATATGTATTGTACGTTGTACTGAGATTTGAATGTGCTGTAGTGAATTAGGGACAAAACTTTAAGTATCTGATATTGGGAAAGATCAGGTTTTTCGGACTGCTATCAAGAGAACAAAAAACTGATAGAGGGAGGAGTGACCAGCAAAATATAGAGGGCAAGCCTTGAAAAATACCTGGACATGTCATTAAGTTATAGGGGCATCAGTTAAATAGCAATTAGTCCTATAAAAACAGCTTTTAAAAACACCGGCTCAATCATAAATATATCGTACATACCTGCCAAAGAAAGGAAGTGCATCTTGAATTTTTCCAATGTATGCAACTCGGCCTTCTGACATGAAAAGAACCCTTCAAATACGTAAAATAAGACGATTGACGATATTATAATTTGTGAAAAAGAATTGAAACTAAGACCATGAAAACTGACTTAACCCTTACTTGTTAAACATGTTGTAAACTTCAGAAGATGGTTGATGAATTGTAGACAAAATAGTTC
>JAADKT020511436.1:0-12981 GCA_011763395.2 Chrysaora chesapeakei
GCACATTCGGCATTCAAACGCTCAGATCTCTTCGCACACGGAATTACATAACCAGAGACTTCCAAGAGAGTTAAAACAACTTGTTTCTCAACGTTTTGAGGTATTATTTCCTATATATCTGTTTTACAGTTCTTATATGAGACCTAAGTTTGTCGAATGTCTAGTCGAATGTCCCTTTTGAACGTTCGCGGAATATTCACTTGCAGATAACTTGCCACTAAATCTTTCCTATTTTTGCCAGACACGGGCACGGGCTGGACTGATGTGGGGGACATGTATGTGCATGTTTTCGCAGTTTTCGCTAACTATTAACTAAATACAGAATGACATTCACTTTGAATATTCAAAAACATTCACTGTTGTTCAAATTCCAAGATTGTGTAATATGAACAGTTAGAACCAGAGTAGCTATTGCTGAATATGATTATTTTTCAAAGCAAACAGAAAATTGAAGGGGCTGGGGTGCTCATTTGGCAAATTGATAGATTAATTCCTTCAATAATCGTTGAATAATTGGGCAGAGCCCCCAATGTCATCAATCAAATAATGGGCAAACTACAAGAAGGAAGTTATCCGTGTCATTTCAGGTTGGGCGAAACAACCATGATGGGTTGGGCGAAACGTCTCAACAGGTTGGGCAAATAGGAAGTTGGGCGAATCGGTGATTGGGCAAAACGTCTTGAAAGCAAATCTACGGAAATTCAGAGAGACTCAGTTTTGTGTTGAACAGCAACTACAAGTGCCAAAGACGTCCAAAGACGTGTGTAATTAAGTTTTGGAAGTTTCCTGCTTGCTGGTCCCAATATTACTGGGGGAGACTTACATAATGCAGGATAACAGTCAAAAACACTATAGAGTTGATAGAAAGAGTATCTTAGTGAACAAGCATCTATTTTCGATGGAGAATTGCGTGAAATGGGTTAAAAGTTTGTGTAATTTTGTTTTAGAAACAGTTGATAACCCGTTAAATGATTTAAGGGGGTGGGATGCTCATTTGTGGAATTGATAAATTAATTCCTCCAATAATCGCTATAAAATTTTCTGAAACTCAGAGAGGCTCAATGTTGTGTTGAACAGCAGCTACAAGTGCCAAATACCTGTTCCGTTCTTTGCATCTTAAGGGAGCTTTTATTTTGCTCTACCTGTCTACCCGATGCACCCAAGCACAGGGTATGACAATGATCACATCAACAGAAATATTGATTACACTACACTGATAATTACATTGTTCTTTTTTGCTTGCTCTACTTTTCATTTTTGTCTTTGAATTTGAAACATTTGTGAGTTTGCAAAGGAAATGTCATTCTCTAATTTGGCCATTCTAGAACAACTGGAAATGGGAGCTGCTTATTTAATGATTGTTCTATTGGATTAATTGAAGATGAATCTTTGTCAGATTATCTTAGATGTCTTACCAGTATTGAACTTTTGCTGTTTCCTAAGTTTTATTGTTCGCATCCATTGATTGGAGTTCTTTGCAAGAAAGCAAACTTTGAAAATGAAAATAATGCCTTCGTGACCATGCTGTCATATGATGCTGCTGATAGTTATAAGGGTAATCAGCTTCCTTCCATCCATGCTGGAGCTGTACATATGTACATATTGCTCAAAATTCAATTTGCATCCCTTTTGTGCATATTTGCTTTGTCAAGTGCAATGAAAACACCAATTGAATCGTTTTACCCAACCAAAGATGACCGCAAAACTGATCGCTACGAAAGCCCTCTTTAATTGCTCAATCTTACCAAAGTTGAGGAATGTGTGTCATTTGAGAAAATTTATATGTTTCGTTGTTCTTCTTCACCAATTACATTCCTTATATCTGTTAAATTTCTGGATAAGAAGAATCATTATGTTCCTTTGATGGATATTGAAGCTGCTAACAAGTTGTCTTCTGTTGTAAATAGAGCAAAGACAAAACAGGTTAAATGCAAAACAAAACAAGCTGCTGCAGAGTCTTCCTCTTTTCCTGAAAAAAGTGGCAGAGCACTCTAGATAATGTTATTGTAAAGAGGCCAAATGTGGCAAGTGAGAATAAAGTATGTTCTGCTTCTGATGCAGATCCCTTACTTTTAAGCATTGCACCTGTGAAAAATGAACCATGTTCATCCAGACAAGATCATGACTTTACCAAACAAAATGGAAACAACCAAACCACTGAATGTTCAATAAGTAGGAACAAATCCACCAGTACACATTGATATCAATGATCTTGGCTTATTCTATGACACAGCTGGCAAATTTTCTGATGCTAGAAAGTTTGAAATTCTTTGCAATGTTTGGAAGCCAGATCCATCCCGTGCTTTCCCACAAAATAAGGATGGTCGAAGGTTTCAGCACTCTTGGTTGAAAAGCTTTCCATGGCTTGTCTATTCTAAGGCTGTTGATAGTGCTTTTTGTTTACACTGTGTATTGTTTGGAGGAGAAAGCACACACAATGCTTCCAAATTGAATTACCTGTTTAAGGCTCCTTTCAATGATTGGAAAACTGCCCTAAAGAGTTTTAGAAGTCACTTGTCTGGATCTCGCATTCACTCAACTGCAGCAGTTAAAGCTACAGAATTCCGCTTACGAATGGCAAAGGTCCATAGCATTGATGTCCAGATGAATAGCTCAGTTGCAAGGCAAATTGAAGAGAATCAGCAAAAGCTTATTCCAATCCAATTGTTGAAATCGTAATGCTTTGTGGGTGTCAGAATGTTTCTTTGCAAGGTCATAGGGATGACTCTTGTCACTTTGACGAAAGTAAGAACAATCCTGGTAATGTCCGTGCCATTTTGAGTTGTTTTTATGGATGCGGTAATAATAAGGCCTTTTCTGACCACTATAAGAATGCTGCCAAATCTGCCACATACATGTCCAAAACAACACAAAATGAGATAGTGAATATATATTAATATATCACTGAAAAGATTGTCTCTGAAATCCAAGAGGCCAGATTCTTCTCCATTCTTGCTGATGAAGCCACTGACATCAGCAACAAAGAGCAAATGGCAATAGTAATTCGATATGTTAATAAGAAGCTTCTTTTAAAAGAAGCATTTCTTGGATTTATTCATTGCACTGAGTGTCTCTCAGGCATTCAGATCTCCACGAAGATTCTTGAAGCAATATCCGACTTTGGTCTGCATCCAACCTTCCTTCGTGTACAGGGATCTGATGGTGCCGGTTATATGGCCGGCAAATGTAGTGGAGCTGCAACAAGGATACAAAGGCAGTACCCCAAAGCTGCTTATGTTCACTGTAGGTCCCATGTTTTGAATTTAGCTGTTGCTTCAGCATGCCAGATTACTCTTGTGAGAAACATGATGGGCCAAGTTAAATCCGTCAGTGATTTTTTCAATGTACACCCAAAACGCTTTAGTCTTCTGGAATCAAAAATTAAGGAGCTACTTCCTGATGCCCGTCACTCCCATTTAATTGGCGTTTGCCGTACTCGTTGTATAGCACGAACCGACGGACTTGATGTATTTGTTGAAGTTTATGAGGCTATTGTGTCAGTTCTCGGTATTGTATCGTTCCTCGATCATGGAACACTGAATCAGTTAAAGATGCTTCTTGTCTGCTCCACTGTATCACCTCTTTTGAAATTTTTATTTGTTTTGTAACTGTCTCCCGATTACTAAAGGTAACTCGACCTCTTACAAAGCAGCTACAACTCATAGAAATGGACGTTGTTGCATGCATCCAGAAGGTTACGCTTTTATACGCCATGCTCAGCAGGTTTAGGTTGGAGATCAATGATCTTCACGATCAGTTCTACAGGAAAGCTGTTAAAATGGCCGAGAAAGTTGACACAGTTTCCGCAATGCCAAGAACAACTAGATTTCAAAAGAAGAGAGATAACGCTCCGTCTGATACATCATGTCAATACTATTTGCGTGTTATCTCCATACCATTCCTCGATCATGTCACCAAGCAAATTTAGCTTCGATTCTCCGATATCCACATGGAAGTTCTTAACATTTATTTTGGGTTTCCCAGTAATGTCATGTTCGGTTGGGAAGTTCTCCGTGTTTTGTCAGCCTACGAGGACGATCTCCCAGAACCTCGCTACTTGCCAGTTGAGCTGAAAAGGTATTGGGAGATGTTCAATGGCATTTTGCCTTCTTCGTTGTATTCTTTTTTGCCGTATGTCGACAAGCTTTCGTTTCCGAATTTGTTTGTTGCATTTTCGATCGCAGCTACCGTCCCAGTGACATCGTGCTCATGCGAAAGATCAATATCTGAGCTGCGCAGATTGAAAACGTATCTGAGGAGCACGATGAGCCAGCAGAGGCTTTATGGTTTAGCCCTCTTAAATGTTCACAGTGAAGTCGATCTCTCTGCATTTGATGTTATTGACAGATTTGCTATCGCGCGCCCACGGAGAATGAGACCAATTGACATTTTGAACGAGCCACTGGATGGAGAGGAAGAAGTTGAGTGATTTGTTTCTATGGATTTCAATTTGTGTCGCAGAAACTGAATTTAATGTTTGAAACTTGTAATGGAAATTTGGCAGTTCAGATCACAGGCATGTAGTTCTCGTATTCCTTTTGCATATAAGGTAGTTTTAGTGTTCAAATTCGATTACTCGATTTGTTTAAGATGTGTAGATAGTTCACGAATACAGAATAAGGTTGTATACAGGGTTTACAAAATTTCGATTATTTAAAGATGTTGGATGTCAGAACTGTGTGAATTATAAGAGCAAGTTATAATTCGTCATAAGTACTATTAATTATTTTTTTCTACTACTAATTATCGTTATCTTGGACGGAAAAAAATGATAGCCTCGTTCCGTTTTGTGTAATATATGTGGAGAAGTTTTTCTAGAAGTAGAAGTCACTAATATTTTAAGAATAGAAAGAAAGATATTAACGTGAACCAGGAAAGCATTTGCTAAAACGTGCAGACCAGCGCCTCAATGGTATTATTGTTTTAGTTTTTGTTTCAAATTTATTAACTTCCTTTTGCGAAACATTGGACTGTGTCAAGAAACACTCGCGTTCTTTGATAAGGACGTAGACTTGACGTTAGATTAGTTTCAATTTGTTATGCTTTGCTTATTCTGTTGTTTGTTTGAAGATGAAGTTCTTCGTTTAAAATTTTCATAATATATTTTTCAAGCAGAACCTTCGAAACTTGAGTCTGATGCTCTTATTTCCCGTGCTAAAAAAGAGTGTTTCCCATGTTAAAAAGGGTGTTTCTCATGGTGAAAAGGGCGTTCCCCATGGTAAAAAGGGCGTTTCCCATGATGAAAAGGGCATTTCCCATGATAAAAAAGGGCGTGGTCCACAAAATTTTGACCATCGTCAGCGGTAGTTAGATTTTTGGCTACATCCGCCCCTCAGGACATCAGTCAAAAACGCTCTAGAGTTGATAGAAAGAGTATCTTAGTGAACAAGTATCTATTTTTGATGGAGAATAGCGTGAAATGGGTTAAAAGTTTATAAAAAAGCAAGCAGGAACACCGTGACGCAAAAAAAAAAACAGAGGAACTATAGTTTTGAATTAAAATATTTTTTAAAAACTTATATTTCGCCCTGCCAAGCAAGGCCTCTTCAGAGTGAGCAAGGCTCCTTCTTCTTTTCTTCATCACACTCTGAAGAAGCCTTGCTTGGCAGGGCGAAATATTAGTTTAAAAAAAAAATTTTGATTCGAAACTATAGTTTCTCTGTTGTTTTTTTGCATCACGGTGTTCCTGCTTGCTTTTTTATTTATCTCTTCGCCGCAACAAAAAAACTTCTACACGCAGCAGCCAGTTAAGTGGTCTTTCATTTTTCAATTTAAAATTTTATGTAATTTTGTTTTTGAAGCGGTCGACAACCCGGTAAATGATCTAAGGGGGTGGGGTGCTTATTTGTCGAATTGATTAATTAGTTCCTTCAATAATCTAATAGAATTCTAAAAAGTTCTAATACCTAAGTCTTGGAAAAGGAAAAAAAAAGCGAGTAAAAGTTGACCAATCACAATTAAGATAAACAGGAAAACAGATGTACGTAAATTTACCACTCCTAGATAGTTTAGAAGCTTAATCATACCCCTACAGCATGATACATAGTGCACCGTGCGTTAAGCCTGGGTCACAAATCCACTTCAAAGCATGCGCGTGGTTATCCAAAACTTACATAACTGTCAACAATGCATTTCTGCTAACACAAAGATTAATATACAGAAGCTCTGAATACAATTCCGGTTCTACAAATTCGAATATACGAGAAGAAATTAATAATAAAAATAAATGAACATGCACAGAAGATACATGCGCAGTGCACTGAGGAAAATCTCAATTATAGAGAAAAGCGCTATCCTCTGTTGTGTTTCCTATCCCGTCATTCATTGTGAAGAGGCCCTGTTTGTTCTTGATCTTGACCATATTTGAAAACTATAGAATTTTCTTATATACTGGTCGTTGATAAACCGAATGCACGCCCATGTTGAACAGTTGCACCGAATGTCAGCAAACATGACGGTTGCTTCTTGGCATCGAAAAACGATAGCGGAAAGGTTTCATTGCAATAAGAGTACACAGATTTTTATCAACCGGTGATGCTGTTCAGAAAAGAATACATCTGGGGAGAACTTGGCGTGTTCGTGGAAATGATGAAACAGGAACGGGATAGCGCACAAGGCCTGTAAAATGGAAGAAAGGCGTGAGTGGCAAAAAAATAAGGATCACGACAGACAGAAAGAGCCATGCGATGATCTGGTAAGCGCGTTTTCTTTTTTTTCTTCTATTGCTATCCGTATTTTTATGCTATAACGCCCAAATTTGATATTAAAAAAGGGAAGAACTTGTGCAAAAATATCTTTGGATAAAGAAGACAACTATAACAATCAGTTCCTTTTCCTTGCACCTTCTTTTTCACCTTCCGTTTTACATCTTCCTTTTCTCTACTTTTTGTTGAGTTTGTTCTGATTTGAAACTTTTTTATAACGCATGTCGTTTCGAAACCAAAATGAAGACATGTATTTCATTAGATGTACAATAAATTTCGCTCGTTTTGTTAGCAACATGAATACCCTTTCCTACTCGTTAACACTTTACTTCCTGTTGAGTTTGTTCTCATTTGAAACTTTTGTTATAAATCATGGCGGTTCAAAACCAAAACGAAATCGAGGGGCAAATCTCTTCTCAAAATGTTGTACGAGATCCCAAATTCCCGAAATCCCTAAAAAATGCGAAGATTCCACGAATTCTTGAATTTTTCTCCAAAGACTCCAAGTTCGAGGGGGATTTTTCGGAATGGCAGTTTTTTGTTTTGTAAGGAATTTCTCGGGCAATATGGGAATTCCAAGCAATTCTAGAATTGCACATAAGTCAGTTGTTACAGTTGTTTCACAATTTACCCTGTTCATCAATGGCGCATTCGCAGATCAACGTTATTTAAATAATGCAACGCATGGACAGAAACGCGCTCAGAAAATCTGAGAGTTTGAGAAGCATCATTGCAAGTTTGTCAATTACTTTAGGGGAATAAATTTGCGTGTGAATTAAATTTCGCCCTTTTCGCGGATTTGGTAATTTCCGCGAGAATAAGTACCCGCAAAAATTCCAAATTTTCTTCATCCTGGAAAATTAGTTCCCGCAAAATTTCCTGAAAAAACTAAATATTATAATTTAAGCAACTATCGCAACTTTCAGTTGCTTACATTAGATAAGTGTATCGTAAAAGGGGATGTGGTTCTTTTTGAGGAAGGGAAAACGCGGTGAAAAGTGCTAGGGAGAAGAGAATTTCGGCACACTCTTTACGAACACCATTTTCTTTTAGGTTGCTTTGTTCACCGATTCACAATTATGTCCGGTGGTAGACACATGGTATGTAAATTCGACTCCCGGTGGATGTTTTGCCGATATAAAAGAAGAGGTCAGCAATCACAAGGCACTGGAGAAGACCCCAACCTAAATATGTCGTTCTGTTTCGCGGAACCAACGACATGGCCAAACACTTTGTGTTGGACCGCGCCAGAAACAGTTTCAGCTGTCTCATTGCTGCAGCATAAAAGAAACATCCGAACTCAAAGGCAAGTTCCTTTTCTAGCATAATTCATTCGTTACTGGCCAGGGAGGCTGGGGTGGTTAGTCTGCAACATGTTTGTCAGGGTATGTGGCTAGCGAAATATGTTAAGACCTATCCCCAGTTAATGTTTGGTATCTCCGAAGACATCGATATCTCGGAATATCGTAACATTTGAATCCTGGTGGTCTTTTGGCGAATTGTTCTAATACTCTTAGATGCTTGACTGCAGCCCCCTATGCAAAACATATTTTCCAAAGTTTTCAACTACCCCCTCCCCCGCTTCCGACCCACCGTTTATTTTGACCCCTGGCAATTGATAGGTATGAGCATTAGTGTAGGTACCATTTGTTCGTTACAGGTAGTTGCAATATCAATAACCCGAAGGTTGGATGAATTTTACGTACGGCGGCTGCAATGCAAAAACGTCATACAGGAAGTTTGTGCAGCGACGAGTACCTCTTTCCCCAACACAGATGCAGATTTGAAAAAAAACTACGATATCTTTGGTCTTCAAAAGACTCAGTTCATCTGAGTGAGTCTGGTGGCATCCAGCTACTCGTAGCCGTCATTCAAGAGTGTCCCGAATGGATGTGGCAGAAATTAAAATGCCATCATCCGAACGGTACCTATTTTATGCCCTCCACATTCTTATTTCTTATCATTCACTTCTATAACTGTCCGATCAAAGCAGTTGTTACTTCTCTTCTTTTTTTTCCTTGATCGGTTTTAAAATTAAGTAAAATTCATGATTTTTACCATATCTATTGTGTAGCAAATTTGCCAAATACAAGTTTTTTATCCAAGGGCAATTCTGCATAAAGAAATATAGAAGAGGCTTTACCAGCGGCAACACAAATGTGCCTTACACGACAGAAATGCGATAGTAAGCAAGCAAGTTTCAAATACGACCTATAATGCTTTACGGTGTGTACCAAATGCCAAAGTTCGGAGCTGAGGACTTATGGAATGATTGATATGCCTCTTTTGTTGTGAATCCCATCATGCTAAGGCCAGCCCAGAAGCCGTGAAAAATAAAGAACACGAACAGCAACGTTCACTCATGAAGCACGAGGGCACCAAGAAGAAGTACTTGAACGCGACACTGAACGGCCATGTATATGATAATGTCGTCATTAAATATACTAATATGACAGGCATAATAGTTTTTGCTACTTCATAAAACTCCCTACTGTATTACTTATAATAATTGACCGAATAGACTCTACCACAGGACTCATTAATAAGTTGCCTTTGCAAATCGACGAAATGCTTGATTTTGATTACGTCATAGCTGGTAACTTTGCCAAACCACATAGTACTTATCGCCTGGCAGTTGCTTTGTCACATCAAGGTACATCGTCAAGTAGTGGCCACTATAACTGCACTCTTCTTGCAGATAACGGCAATTCTATAAGGTTTGACGATACTGAACAACACCCACTAACAACTGAGAAATTCTTGAAATCCAACAACTGTAGTGAACAATCTAGGCTATTCTACAATTCAATCTAGGATCAGTTCATCTTAATTTGATTAAAAAGCGTCAGAGTGTACGGCAGGGTCGGCGCCAGGTGGGGTTAGGGGGGCTGCAGCCCTAATCAGTCTACTACAGCCCCTCGTCAGGGAACTCAAGCCCTCCCATCGTGGAAATTCTCCCGCTATTGGGGAAGTGCTGATAGATGGCTTCTTTTTGTCACTTTGACTCCTTTTCAAGTTGTTGATAAAGTAAGATGGAATCTGAGGGGAGATTCGGCGCTAGGAATATAACTATTATGCAAGGAATAGCTAACAATGTTCAGCCCAACATCGATCTCCTAACTTTCTTGACATGAAATATTGATAACCTTTGCAGACCTATTTCAAGTCTATAAAAGTTCTCCTATGCCATGAAGTTGTAACATTCATGTGTTTGTTAAAAGGAAAGAAGGAAAATGAAGCCCCATCAACCTTATTAGAGCTTTCCTGTAAAGCTAAAAACTGCATTTTATGAGCTAGAGCATCTAACGCCGATAGTGTGCACGCTACTAGTCTTGTCAGCTGAATGTGAGAGAAAGCTTTGTTCAATGCGTCTAATGAAGAATCACTTGCAAAAAGTAACGAAAAACTATCACTTTGAGACTTTGATGGCGTTAGAGATCTATAGTGAAAGGCAGGCGCTGATTTGGAGGGGGGCCAATGTGCCCCTGAAAGGGGAGCAGAATTAATCTGGAAATGGTTGTCAATAGATTCAAAGCTATGCACCGTCGTGAACCAATAAAGACCAATCCGATATGGAGATAAGGAATCTGGTCAAGCATACATCTAGATAAGAATATGTTTTTACGTTATAAGCTCCCTCGTTGGGAAGACTAGCCCCCCTTTCGGTCAAAGGGTAGCGTCACCTCTTGTTGAACGGCAATGTTTTCTGACTCTTTGAAGACCATGGCCTTGGTCCTAAAAACATTGTTTGGCACACAAACAAACATACATGTGTCCATCCACACATACATGTGTCCCAGCAGAACTGCAGATCAAGACGGTATTTAAACGGAATTTTGAAAATTCAGAGTAGAATAGTTAGTCTACCGACAGATATGTGTAATAGAGTGTGGATAGAGGGCAGAATCCCAAGAGAGTAGACTGAGGTATTATGGTAAAGCTACCTAAAAAGGATATCTGTTAAGCTGCTCAAACTAGAAAGGAATAACCAAACTTTTATCTGCAAGCGAGATTAAAATGCAGTATTATCCTGGAAAGAATTAAATTTGGAGCAGATGAAGTCTTATGAGAAGAGCAGCCAGGCTTTCAAATTGGAAGATCATGCAATGCAGCCATACTCACTCTACGTTTTATAACTGAAAGTGCCATTGAATCCTGGTGCTCGATTTCAATAAATCTTATTGCCTTGCAGAAGGCTTTCAACAGCGTTAAAGGGAATCTGTCCCTTCGGTGATTGGTTGTTCATCTATTGCCACTAAAATACCTATTATTCAACCTAAATTAGTCAACAGCTAATATTTTCTTTTTTCAAAGATAAAGAGATGTGTATTAAGCTGGATTTCTACTTCTCCTTTCGCCCACGGGAACGGGACAATAATCACTTGAGCATGCGCATTCTGCTCATCACATTTTTGCATATTTGCATGACCAATGTGATAAACTCATTTATTATATGATGATTAAAATTGTGGCATTATGCTTCATTAATTGCTGAGTGAACCGTGAAAGACAGGGTTGCTTTAACTGGTTTTGGTTTAGGAGCCTTTACAAAAATAAACTTTGGACAATATCGCCCCCCCCCCAAACCATGCCAAGCGTAATATCCACGCATATCGCATATCCACAACAGTATGCAAATAATATGAAAAGATGCCCACCATATCAAGCATAATAATCCACCACAGCAAGCTTTATAACCCTTAACAGAAGTGCGTATCCACCACAGTACACAAAAATACCACCATAGTAGTGGGTATCCACCACATTAAAGCATGTTGATTCGCTAGCATTCTATTAGCGAAAAGGCATTTTGACAATGTTAATTATTCAATGTTAATTAATGTTAATTATTCAATGTTAATTAATTATTATAAATGGGTATAAAATTACATGTACTTTCTTTTTATATAACTGTGTCCACATTGGTTACCAAATTAGACAGAAACATGGGCGGGTTTCGAAACCTCTAGGCGGCACGTCTAGTCTCTGAACAATTAAGTACCCCCAGGTCTTGAAGCAGTGTAGATGGCTGTCATCAGTAAAGTGCAGGGATATTAGCAGTTGATGATGCGGAGTTTGTGGAGGGTTATGATCGGTTATGTGGAGGGCCAGGGCTGTCAAATAGCACTCTCGTCCTGTTTGCTGAGAATGGTCGTTTTTAAATGATTTTCAGTGACAAGAAATGAACTTTGAAAGGTATACTAGGCATTATATAGCATTGAGAACCTTAAAAGCTTAAGTATTTCGTATTTATTAAACAATCTTGTGCATCATGATTGCTGCAAAAGGACTGCGTACCGACCACAAAGAAAAGTTCGTCCGTTTATGAATTCTTGTGCCGGTGTGATGCCAGATATGTAGGTCGCACTTTCCAGAGATCACAAGATAGGACAAACTGCACGTGCCTACTTGTCTCCAGACTATGCAGAAAATTACAAATAATTTGGAAAACAAGAACTTTGTTTAAGGTGCTTTGGAATCTGTCCACATCAAAACTAAGAGGCCAGTTGTGTGCAGACAGAAAGAGTTTCTCTCACTTGGACTCTTCAATTAATTCTATTGATCTTCAAGCTGTATCCCGTGAGCTGATTGGTGTTTAAAGCACAATGCCAATTTCGCTTATGTAAAGGTTATTCCGCTATTGCTCGCAACTTGAAAATAATATATTTCGACTGATATGATATAATTTCATTTATTCATAGCATTTTTCGTCTAAAAAACTGATTTCTTATCCCATTTCCTGCATGCGAGATACTGAAAATCGCTTGAGCGAGCTTGAGCTGACTGTGACTAGGAGATTCCAATGAGATATTTTGTGCCTTTTCAGTTCCACCTGAAAAATACCAAAACAGCTGCAGCAATCAGCAAAGACTCGTCTGTCATATCAACTCTCGGTAAAAAAATTTTTTTACGATTTGTGATGCTTGGCTTGGAAATTTTCTTGGCCCCATTCTTCTTCCCGCGAAAGTTGGCTGCCGCAGCGCTTTTGCCGCAGCATGTAGCCACCTCTGAATTTCTCGGAACAGGGCATTTTGAGAAGTGTCGCGTCTGTAGAACAGGTGGAAAATCGCATCTCTAGCTACAGCTTTGGTACTTAGATGCAGAGATTCTTTTTTATTCTGGGCACCTTACTAAAAGGATAAAACTGCCTTTGTTTTTGTCTGCATTCAATTTATTATCTTATGTCTTAGTAAAGATGCCACTGGTAAAACTTCTTCAGACTATATGCAAAGCTACATCACGTCAGAAAGTATTATCTGCGGACCAGATAAAATCA
>JAADKT020511547.1:0-10856 GCA_011763395.2 Chrysaora chesapeakei
AGGCCGACGAGGCGCGGGGGGGGGTGAGCGGGTGGGGGGGGGGGGGGGGGGTACTTAACAAATTTTGTTTACTTAGGACGTGCTGTCCAAAGGGTATGGTTTTTCACGATTTTGGTATAAACATGGGTCTTAATTTTCTGAAAATTGGTATAAATAAGGGCATTTATCCCTCGATAATAGGCAAAAGCTCTGCAAACAACAGTCTTATTTTCGTTTCAAGTACACCCCCCGGAACCACTTTCGACGGAGAGCATCTTTATTCTTCACACTGAAGATGCTTTTCGTCAAAAGAGAAGACAAATGTAAGTCATCTTAAAATGAGGTTAGTTTTGCCAATAAGATGTTACTCGTTGCTTTCCAGTTTGAAGATAAGCACCTTTATTTGTAATGACCCTCTATTCAAACGCCTACTGCAGAATAAGGACTTTACTAACACCTTGAGCATTAGTAAATAAATACTTATTAATATGAATTTACCTTGAAAAGCTATGAAGACTCCCAAATGCAATCTAGTAAGGTTGGGCGCCATTTTTGATACATAAAGAAGCTGCATTGAGTAGAAAAAAGGGAATAGAGCCATTGTCATAAAAGTCATCGCAAATCCGTACTTTTCTTTGGTAATATCACGACTTCTGATCACCAATTTCTAAGAACGAAACGATATCTTAACTTGTTAAAATGAACTTCTAAAAACACACTGCAGGTGCAATGAATGACTAAAATTCCTGACTGCATTATGTTCAATGTGGTGGGTTATTATGCTTGAAGTGGTGATATATTTGCGCACCGTGGTGAACAATTACTAATGTATATACAATTTTACCACATCAAGCATACTAGCCCACCACAGCAGTGATTATCCACCACAGTACACAAAAAGTACCACCCAACAAGAATAGCAAACCACCACGTCAAGCATGATAACCCACTACAATAGTGCTTATCCACTACAGTACACAAAAAATTCCACCACAACACGAATTGTAAACCACCACATCAAGCACGATAATCCACTACAGTAGTGCGTATCCACCACAGTACACAAAAAATACTACCACAAGAAGCATAATAACCTACTACATCAAGCAAAATAACCCACCACAATAGTGGTTACCCATCAGGGTACGCAAAAATACCACCACGTCAAGCATAATAGCCCACCACATTAAACATAATTACCCACAAATGTAACGATTATGAACCACAGTACGCATGAAGTACCACACAACAAGCACAGAAACGGGTTATTGAAATCTACGGCCCGGGCCTTGGGGGCCCTCATTTTGGAGGCCCCGGGGTCCTTTATTTTTTAGCAATATTTCACGTCAAGGCCTCAAAATTTCGTTAAATGAAAGCAAAGAAGTCATTTTTATGGTGAAACTAAGCAGAAAGGCCATTTTTATATTTCTAGAAGTGGCATCAAAGTACATTATACATCTACATCAACATAATTAAAAACTGGAGAAATTCAGCGAGGGGCATTTAACTATTTAAAACGCGTAGAGGATTCCTGTGGAAACAAAAGGATCGCCAAGGGATTTCCGTGAAGTGAATGTATGAGATTCCCAAAGAGTGAATTGCCCCTCGATTCCTGTGGCAATGAAATGCCTTCATATTTTTTGCCCCCCCCCCACCCTATGTCTGTCGAACGAACAAAATTTGATTGGAACGTTAAAATTCTTACAATTTAGAAACTCCTAAACTTATAAACTATTTGCTGTTTTGGTACTCTTTTCGGTTTTACTTCCATTCCATTCCATTTCAGCATTGCACATTTCATGTTTTAAAGATAGCCAAACAGCTCACTGTCATAATTTTAGATATAGCCTGGTTGTTACGTTTAAGAACTGACTTCCACTTACTTACCTCAAACGCTACGCCATATCCTAGGTAGATAAACTGACCAACGAAAACAAGCAACGTTGGATAATTGATGACTTTTAGGCTTCTGTATTGGTTTAACAAGAAACACAAATTCAACCAGGCCTAAAATAAAAATGCGTAAAACAATTCTACGTAAAACATATTCATCTTTAATTAGAAATCTCTTATCAATTGCAGAAGCTGCACAAGCTCTTGCAAATCAAGAAACTCTTCTTGAATCGACAAGATCGTCAACTAGACCTAAACCTTGTTGTAAATAGCTACATCACTGGCTGAAACGTATTCGGTAGGATCTCAACAAAGTAACAAGTAGCTCGTCCACATTTCCTTTACGAAGCCTCCTAGACCGCTGTCGTTTCCAAAGGCTCAGAATACCGAGGCCATCTTCCCAGCAGCTTCTTTTGCTTTCCTTCCTCTATCAACTTTCATAAATTTTTGAAAAAACTTTTAAATTTTTAATTTTTCAAAGATGGGTGTACTTTTTAGGAAACTAAGTACTGATTTCACACTGCAATAAGCCGGTTTAAATAAAACCAGTTTAACAGATGTTGCGCTCTGATTGGTCAATCCAACAAATCGAATCGATCTGATTGGTTTGAAATTAAATCCAGTAAAGTAAAGCTGGTTTTGGATTTAAAAAGCGTCAGTGTGAAAGCAATATAAAGAGAGTGCTGGTTAATGGAATAATTTCAATACTTCAGCTATGCTATGAGATACATGTTGACATTTTATAAAGGCCAGTTGATAATTTCTGAGTAGTACAGATGAATACTGAGTAGTACAGACATAACAATGAAACTAAGGCGGAAAAAGGCGGAATTTATACTCAGATGCGGCTCGAAATGCACCAACCTAAGCGGTTCTGTGCAGACAGAAAGAGATCATTTTCTCACTTGAACTCTTCAATAGATTTTCATTGTTCTTCCCGCTGAAAGCTGATTGGTTTTGAAAACACAATGCCAATTCAGCTTCTCTTTTGATTGGTGCATTTCGAGCCGCATCTGGGTATCAATTCCGCCTTAGTCTATTGTTTTGGTCTGTTTCTGACCTTCATACTCTGAGAAGTGTCAGACGAAAAAAAGTTTGGAGAGCTCGAAAATCTGCCGTTCTCAGAATAATAACTTCGAAAAACAATACGAAAAAAGAATGCTAAAGAAAAAACATTTTCTAGAAAAACACGCCCTTTAGTTCGAAAGAAAAAATAAAGGAAACAACGACAGAAAAATAAAAGAAATTAACAGAAATACGAACCCACAACATCAGTGAAGCTTTTGTAGAGGCCATTTTGAAATCTATTTTCAAAAATCTTGGGTGGAGTATTTTACCAACAAGAAAACCGTGCGGCGAAAAACCTGAACAAAATAGACAGAATATCAAAGTATGTTTATACTGTAAATACACAAGTATAAAAAAGATGCAAACGAAATTCGCACACAATTTTTAAAAAGAATAAAATAGAAAGAAAGAAAGCCCGTGCCCCGTCTCTGGCAAAACTATCAAACATTATTGTTCAAGCATCTGAAATTTGCTTTTCAAACAAAACATTCATTCGTAACATTTAAACAAAAGCATAAACATGAACATGAACACCGTAATGTGTTTTATATGTGAAATACATCAAATATTTTGAAACTTAGAAAAAATTGTTTGATTATTTGATTACTCAAGGCCATTTTCCACTTCGTTCGCATTCGCTGTTCGCTAGCCATCAAAAAAGCGAACGCGAAGCAGTTTTGATTCCTGCTGCAAGTTAAGCAACCAAAAACACGACCCCCTGGAAGAACAACATTTATATATATATACTGTATATATAAAGCTCAAGCTTTCGAAAAATTTTTACTTTGTTTATCGCCTAAAATTGATCATGAAGGCTGTATTCTGTTCGCGAGCGAGCGGCGAACCGCAAATTCGCTAGCAAAAAGCGAATGCGAACGAAGTGGAAATGGGCCTTAACTCTAAAATGCTTATCGGGAAAAAACTTAAAGAACAGGATTTGGGAATTCTAAATTTGCCAAATTCTGAAAATGATACACTTAACAAGATTTTGAAAAAAAGCGCAAAAATAAAAAAAAACTAGTTTCAGTTGCGAATTTCTGTGCAACCCACCGAACCTTTGCCACTTGCAATTGAGGGTCTGAAGGGCTTTCTGAACATACCAGGCCTATCGATTTGGGACTTCTAGCTAAAACAACAGAAACCTTATGCGTCGCATAGGTATCCAGCAGCTGAACTCAGCGAAGAAAGCTGCGAGCTGCGACGAGATATAGCAGAAGTGGTGTCAAGCCTCCGTTAGTTCTCGTTAGACAGCTGAAGTTAAGCTTGGTCGTGTGAGGTCAGCATCTGGATGGGTGACTTTCTAGATTGATGACTAAACAACTATCTCTGCCGTTAGTGAGCGGGAGGGACGTTAAACTAGGGGTCCCATATCTGGATGCAACATGCACAGTAGGCCAGTTAGCTGATAAAGCTAAAAAATAAAAGGCTACATACTCAAAATAAAGAAAAAACTACAACAACAACCCCTCTAAAGTAAAGACCAAAGAGCTGTCCTGAGCTTAACCTGGCCACAACCATCCACATACTTGAACTGTATGTGCGCTTTCAAGCTGTCAGGTTCAACGTTAACGATTGTGGTAAGCCTTTTCTGGAAAAACCTATGCTTGTGTTCGTGAAGATAAAAGTGAATACATGAATATGTATGGCGCTGATCCAGGCATGACTTGGGAGAGTTTGCAGCAAATAGACTGGATTTCTATAGCCAAGTGGATTGTTATCAGTTATCAGACCATGATATATCTCACCAGTACAGGCTCAAATCCCATGTCAACTGAAGTATATTACCTGCTGAAACTCTATCTTCTGGTCTTTTCGATCCAAATTATTATAGATAGTTAAAAAGTTAAATATATGCTATACCTTTGTCTTTAACTGAATCATCCCACCGTGCCATAATCATAACAAGGATTCCAGTGACAAAAGCTACCAATAAACATGATGTTGAAATCTGTAAATAGTATTCATCAACAAGAGCAGCCAATTGAAATGCGTGTTTCGTATACATCAATATGCCCATTACAGCAACGTTGATCAGGAGAAGAAACAGACCTAAGAGATAAAAAAATGAATATTGAACAATGATACTTTATTAGCCAATTTACTTTAGTAAATACATTTTATTATTTGATTCCTTTTGAGACATTTCGGCACAATTTTTTGTTTATGACAGACTTCGAAAAACTATTCATTTGTAGCATCACTTAAAAATCGGAAAAATGTGGAGCCCCCAATGCCCTGCGTCAAACGTTAATGTTCTCGTGCACCAAACTTAACTGGAAATTCAAGGACATAATGGGCACGAAGTTTGAACTAATTGGGTTCAGCAGATTTACTTAGAATTAGAAGGGACAACAGCTTGCCGAGCAGTTTGCTTTCAACCGCCCAACTTTTCATAATTCACTGTCCCAGAAAAACTAGGAAATTTTTTCATAGAAAAAAAGAAATCTCCAATTTGACTGCCTGCTTGCCTTCACTTCCTTGTAGTCAAGCGGCTAGAAACGCGGCATCAACGCGACGCAAACATACGAAAATTATGCTTGTAAAAAAATAACTTTTTAACGAAAGAAAATATGGCTGCCCAAACCAGATCTCCCTCATACTATAACACAAGCAACGCGAAGAATCATGGGCGCTTCATTCCTATCACTGCTTGATCCATCGCTCATGAGCATTTCATTAACACTTATTTGTTTGCATAGCATTTGTTTTTCTTTGAAAGTTGATATTCTTTGAAAAAAGCTGTACAAGGTATTATGTCATGAAAAAATGAATTCAAGAAGAATTCACCTAGTAAGGTTTCTAAAAAAACTTCAACACCTCGCCTGTCGAAAGCAAACATGTTAGACGAGCAATGTTCGGTGAGCTGACCAAACCATCAAAAATTTTGTTTCACAAATGTTTGTTGTTTTGCCACAAATGTGTGATCGTTTGCCCTTGGTTTTACAGACACGTTGAACAGATGTTATCCTACTTTATACCAGCTTTTAGGTAAAAGTCTCAGCCCTTGTCTGTCCGTCTTGCCTTATAAATAAAAAGTTGTGAGTCGAACGTCAGATGAAAAAGTTTGTACATACCATTGATTCTGTAATCCAATGTTTTGCCATCCTTTGTTTCTTGGCCTTTCATAACCTAGCAGAATTAAACATAAAACAAATTAGCACAGCCTCCTTTAATAGCGCAGTTAACACCGGCATATTTAACAGCGCTTTTCAACCAACTATTTACCCCTTAGCTCAGGCCATTTTTTCCTTTTCTTGCTATACTCCCTGGGGAGTATATATCGACTCGCGTGCAGCCTTGCAGCCGGTGCTACGAGGGTTTTTAGGTCTTCATAACTAAGGTACTAATTTTAAACTTTGGTGTGGTGTCAAAGAGTGCAAGGTTTTTACACCTTGTAAATTTGTGCCCCCTAGCCTGGATTTGAATCACAGACCCTGTGATTCAAGTGCTACGCTGCCCCCTACCGGCTAATTTTGGCATTCAAACACCGGCTTCGTAAGGCAAAGACAATCCGGCATGGTATACAAGATCGCAATATATGCCGAATATTTTACACGAACGACAGTAAAGACCACAGAAAGTTAAATTTCAACCTATTGGAAAGACCGTCACGTGAAAGAAACATTAGCAGAAACCGTCATCCACTCGCATAGAATTGCAAACTGCGAAAGACCGTTAAGCGATCGCAAGCAACAATGTGGAAATCAGGCTTCAATGAAAAAACGGACATACCTCGCCTAGTGGAAGGAGTGTCGACAAAAACTGAACATCAAACCACGTTCCAACAGCTAAAAAGACCCTCCAGTCCAAAAACGAACTACAGTGAGGTATCTTCGGCCATTTTGTGAACGAAAACGCTTGATTTTTATCGCCACAAACGAAACATAAGGCGAGTAGTATCGCCGGGAATACGAATATTCCAATTAGAGCCTCGATCTGACCTCTCCAGCCAACCTTTTGTTCTGGTTCGTCTTGCTGAATCGAGGTCGTTGTTGATTCTTCGGTCCTCTCGGTTTCTTGAAGCCTAGCAACCGATCTTGTTACTCGCCTTGTGACGACAAACGATTTTTCTTCGCTTATTTCGGCCGAGTGTTTAGTTTGAGATGATTGCACCTCTACTGACGCATTTACTGGTTCTATAATTTTCTCTGGAGTGCTCTGAAAAAATAAAATTCCAATTTATTATCAGAAAAACTGAAATGACATAAAATGAATTGCACAAATAGACATCTGCAAGTTCTGCAAGAGGAGGTCTGGGTCAGTGGATTGTGGTAGCTTCAAGTGAGATATTGCAGGAAACATTGCTTAGGGCATTTTCTTCATGTTGATTAGGGCAAAAGTGAAAGAAAGAAGTTAATGCCCAGCTTACGGGCATTTTTTATAAGGAAGTGTTTCATAAGCAAGGTAGTACTCGGATAGGCAAAAACTTAATTTCTAGTACTGGATCGGAGACTTCCAAGGCATCTGATTTTTTCTTTAGCTTAACATTTTGATTAAAAAAGATGAAATTTTGCATCAACAGAGCGAGCAATGCTTGTCACCCATGCTTTTCAATTGGTATTCATTTCTGTTCATCTTCTGACACCTTATGACCTATATTTCCTTGACCATTGGTTATTTTGAGCAATCACAAAGTAAAAAGTTAACGAATTGCTAAGGAATTTTCAGTACTCAAATTTGGCCATCAGTTAAGGAATTTTCAGTACTGAGCCTGAGTCGAACCTCCTTATAAAAAAATGTGTGTATCTGCTATTTAATCAAGTGTTTTTCTTTTGATTTATTTGCATCTTGTTTCCTCAGTTTCTACAGATATTTTCAGCATTTATTCTTGCAGATTCCTTTTCTCTTTTTTTGACAAACATTATTCGTGAATTTGAAGATAAAATGTTGCAATGCCTCTCCCAAAGCATCAGCAATCCTGGCCGTTGCAGGTAAGATGTTTGCCATCTTCGAGGAAACATTGCACCCACTGAGACCTCTTTTAAAGGTCTATTACATGAATCGTATAAACATTTGGCTACTGGAAAATGTAGTTATGATACAACTTTCTTGGTTGCATCACAAATACAGATTTATAATAAAAGAGCATCATTTCAATCTCCCGAAACTTAAGTGTGACAAAAATATTCCAACTTACATGCACAACTGGTGGCTCCTTTTGCACAGGAGAAGGACTTTCCTTTGCCTTTCTCACAGCAGTGGCTCTTGGGCTTCCAGACGTTTTTCGTCTGCTTGGAGATCTGGTTACTCTTCGGGCACGTGAAGGGGACTTTGATCTTGATCTTCGTCTCACACGTACAGGACTACGAGCAGGGGATGATGATCTACTGCGCCATGTTTTCGCATTCTTTATAGACTGAAACAGAATCAGATGATCAAGAAAGAAGTTCTTATGTTTGTTTGGGACTCTTAAATTGGTGTTCTTTTAAAAACATCAGGGAGGGTTGAAGACAAGGGAATAATTTTGCAAACATTAGAAGATAACCTTCCCGACAGGCTAGAGGGTCATCATAACAAAGGATTGAACAGGTTGTGGTTAGCGCAGTGGTATGGGTGGGTTGACCTTTTTTGATGCTGGCCAAGCTCATCCTTGCCTGCACAGTAGGAAATGCATATTATAGAGTAAGGGAAAAGCCTTATTTTACCTATTATCTAGAAAGACCTTTCTTTTTTTTGGAACATATTTTCTATAAAGTGTAGTTTATTGTTTAATATTTCATATTTGCTATTGTTATTATTGATTAGGAATGTCCCATCCTAGACACTAGCCTAACCAATTTTAGGTTGCACTGCCACTGACCTTTAAATGCTAGTAGACTGGTCTATCCCTGTCAAAATTAACCTGGGGTTGTTTTTATCTTAAATCCTAGCTAACTTTTATAGGCTAAGGTACTTTTCGTCATTTATTTTCAAACACCTTTCGACCTATCTATCTTACATACCCATACCCATACATACCCATAGATCTACAACATGACAAAAACTTATCATGTAACCCCAACAATACAACAAATAAAACAAAACAAAAGGACAAGAAGCAGCAGCTCAACCTAAGCCATCATGGATAAGAAATTTTCTTTTACCTCGATCATTACATTGCAATTAACATGAATCATGCAAACGAATTGGTCTATAGTTTTGAAAAAATAAATAAATTTATACCGTCACATATCTTTGCAACACTTCTACTGGCTCATCGTTTTCTTCAAACTGGACTTTAAAAACTTTGTTGTCGTTGTCGAAGTCCAAGATTTTCCCAGGATAGTAAAGCTGCGAGCCGGGCCATTTTGCCAAAACCTCTTTGCCAATTCTGTCAAATCCTGTTGTTCTGGGCATCTTTAGTTTGCTTCAATGTTAGGAAGATATCTCAGTAGCTTAAAACCGTATTAAAATCATAAAAACATCGACAAATCTGTGAAAAAAAGGAACTGGCCTAAGTTGGTTTGCCTTTTGTTTCTCTGGTTACCTGCAACCGTTGGAAGAAAGAGCCCGCGCAAATCGAATGCATCTGATTGGTGGATTCGAATGACCACGTGTGTTCTATTGATTTGAAGACAATAGAATGCACGCGGCATCAGCTGTCAGCGGTTTTAACAATGAACTACGAGCAAGTGGAGCACGTTTGGTTAGCTGGGGGGGGGGGGGGGGGGGGGGGGGGGGGGGGGGGGGGGGGGAGAGAAAATTGGATTGCATGACCACGGTTTATATTTCCTCTGGAAATACTCAGTGGTTGGTGGTTGCCACGGAAATTTTTCTCTCGCTGCGATAAAATGATATGATAAAATTGAAGCAGAATTCAATATAGTAGGTGAAGGTGAAATAGTGTAGTGGCAGTCTAAATCCCGGTTGTGGACAAGTGCTGGCCACTCGATCAGGAACAGACGCTTTATTTAGGGTTCTCTTTATTCAGCGTGACTTTGTGGTGAAGTGGTCTCCCAACTCTTCTGGACCCATAAGCTAACCTGCCGTAAAAGGGCTTTCGCAGGTCGCGAGGAGTCCACTCTTCACACATGGCCCAGTCATCTCAGTTAATTGCGAATCAACCTGACTCGATGACATCCAACTTTGCAAGTGACAGGATATCATCATTTAAAGGCTTGGCTAAACTAGGAGGCATGTCGCGCGCGACATTGATGTCCCCTCGGTGTCTCCCAGTTGAACCACCACCTCGGAAACTTTGTAGCGCGCGGCAAAATTTTTAGCAAGAGAGACACAAATAATTCTGGGAGACAGAAGAAACATTTTTTGTCTCCGCGACATGCAAATGGCTCAGGGGACATGTTGCTCGATTGTCACTCGGATGTTTAGCCACCCTTGGAGACACGCCGAATACAGTGTCGCGCGCGACAAGTCTCCTAGTTAAGCCATAGCTAAGTCATTCCGATTTCGAACGCAAACCGAATGGACCCCCTACCTGCACTCGTTTGATCTTTCTTCATTAAACTGCAGAAAAGGGGGAAAAGAAAGCAATAGAGCTGATAGAAAAGAGCATAGAGGAAATTATTGTTAAATATGCTAAAATACAAACTAAAATACTCAAAACACAAGAAAGAGGTGGTAAATGCATTGTTAAATTAATTAATATATACAGCGATACAAGATGTATTAAAGGACCAGAGTTCCACGCGACCATGTGGCGGTCATATTGATGGAAATGCCCAAGTCATCTTTTATCACCCCGTGTAATGTGTGCAGTACAATCGAGGATATTCAGTACAGTAGAAAGATATCATCAGTACTGTGGAGGGATATCACCAGTACAGTGGAGGATGTTCGGTACAGTGGAGGGATATCATCAGTACTGTGGAGGGATATCATCAGTACAGTGGAAGATATTCGGTACAGTGGAGGGATATCATCAGTATAGTTGAGGGATATCATCAGTACTGTGGAGGGATATCACCAGTACAGTGGAG
>JAADKT020511547.1:10956-21268 GCA_011763395.2 Chrysaora chesapeakei
GAGGGATATCATCAGTATAGTTGAGGGATATCATCAGTACTGTGGAGGGATATCACCAGTACAGTGGAGGATGTTCGGTACAGTAGAGGGATTTCATCAGTATAGTTGAGGGATATCATCAGTAAAGTGGAGGGATATCATCAGTACAGTTGAGGAGTATCATCAGTACAGTGGAGAATATTCAGTACTGTGGAGGGATATCATCAGTAAAATACACTCAGTACTGAAAACCCTCCTCCGTACTGATGATACTGTACTGATGATATCCCTCCACTGTACTACACACCCTCCACTGTATTGCACACACATTACCCGGGGTGTTCATAAAACGATAGGAGTCGTCTTTCATTTTATAAAAGACAACTTAGGCAAGTCCACAATATTACCAATTAGTTTGAGTTGAGGCTGGAGCTTCTTAATTTTTACCAAATAAGGCTGAAAGTTCCTCATACTATTCCTTGTCGTGAAATATGTTTAAAAACAAAGTTTCACAGCAATTTTTGAAGATTTGTTCGTTTTCTAAGTTTAAATAGAAATGACGTTTCTTGGGATTAAGACGGAAAAAATGTTGTTGTATGTTAGTTACTTGTATAAACCGTCTTCTTCTTAAAGAGAATTTTTCTAGGTTTCTCATCCAAACCTCTATAGTTCCGAGGGGCGATTCACTCCTTGGAATCTCGTACACCCTCAGCTGGAATCTCTATTGTTTTCGTAGGTATCAAGAATCCTTTTGTTTAAAAAGGAATCTGGTACGCTTTTTCAAGGAGTGAAATTCCCCTCGGATAATTCCTCAATTTCCTTAATTTTTTGGGCATAGTCTTGAGTTTCTTACAAAGATGTTCCTCGAAAAAAAACGTGTAGGTTGAGATCGCAGACCAAAGAAAAGAATCGTTTTAACACAGCCTTACAGCGGAACGTCCATATAGTGGACTGGACAACTGTTAACTTATTGTGTTGCTGTCAAATGAAGAGGTGCCCTCAGTATGGAGGTTGAGTTAGGAAATAACGACCTTTGGGATAGTTAAAGCCTAATGTGACCACCACCATTAGTGAAAACACGTATTTATATAAGGAACACCTTTGTGCTCTGAACACCTCATTATGCTGTACAGAAGTCTCGTTGAGCACTATTTTAGGTATTGCAGCCCTGTTTGGGGGATCTTGCGGTGTATCAGCCCCCGATAAGCTGCAAAATCTTCCAAATCGAGCTGCCAGGATAGTCACAAACAGCCCTTATGACATGTAAGCTTTGCTTTTAATAAAGAATCTCGGTTTGCTTACTATTAGAGAACTGATCGATTTCGAGACTAGTAAGATGGTTTATAAATCTCTGAACGTCCTTGCCCCAGATTACTTGAGAAACATATTTCAAAGTGTAACTGAAGCTACTAACCGTCAGCTGAGGAACTCTAAAAACAGGCCTAAGATTCCCTTTACTAAGAACTTCAACTGGTCAGAAATCATTTACTTACAATTGAGCTAAGGTCTGGAGTGACCTAGAAAGTGGTGTCCAAGCGTTCTCGTCCTCTAAGGAACTATCAAAGTTTGGATAAAAAGCTAAGAATAACTTTTTTGAAGACTATCTTACATGTATACACGTTTTTTTTTACAAGAACACTGAAATTGAAGAAAGCCATGCAATGTTCTTAATTTTTCCGATTTGAAAGCTTAAGTGTTCTTAACATGTTCTTAGTTTTCTTGCTTTTCAAAAAGCTGTTGTTCTTCAAATTAGATGGTAATTGCTACGAAAAGGGACGCACATGTAAAAATGTCACATATATTCACAATGATTGATAGTCAACTGTTTTTTAGAGTTGAGAACAGGACAGCGCCACTAAAGAAAGGAAATTCTAATTTGTTTCTAGCTTAACAAAGCCTTGTAATGTTCTTAGCATCTTCTTAAATTTTCAGCCTCTGAAGCCTTATGTTCTTATATACTTTGCTCTTATAAAAAAAACGTGTAACAACACATTTCCCATCCTACTTCCTCTAAATTTAATTTATAATTTAAGCTCAAAAACGAAGAAAATTAAAAGAATTAGCTGTTAAAATTAGTATTCAAAAATGTTTCACGGCAAGGAATAGTATAAGGAACTTTTAGCCTTATTCACCCTCGACTCAGAACAAAGGTTCCTAAAAACGTAGAAGGATTCTAGGTGTCAAACAAGAATTTTGCTAAAAATAAACAGCAAAACATTGGTCAAGTCAGTCCAAATCCTTTCCCATTTTCAATAGCAATTAAAAGTTTATCTTTCAGCTTTCGACTTGAGGTATACTCCGGCAATAACAACCGGTTAAAACAGGTCATTGACGTCGGCAAGTTATCCGTATCCGGTCCGTTTCTTTGGATAATAAAGGATATTGAGCCGAGACCGGTAAGAGGTACCCGGTCACTGCCGGTAACAAATGATAGCAAACCTTTCTTTTGACTGTGTGTAAAGTTGTTAACAACCGACCAAAACCACTTGATAACAATACTGTTGTCTGTATAACCATCACCATACGTTGCAACATTTTGAAGATCTGTGAAGTTTATGTGTGGACTGCCGCATATCAATAACTCTAGTTCGTCAGCTCGGAAAAGACCGATAGCATCACCATCACAGACCTAGAAAAAGTCGTAAATTGACGTAAACAATACTGTATCCTTAAGGCCTATTATCCCTAACAAAAAGATCAAACATTGTTGGTCAAACATTTGAATTTCACTTTACCAATAAATGTTTGACCGTTTGGCCACGTCAAAAAACATTACTTTTCAACATTTTTGAACAACGAAGTCATTGCTAATGCGAAAGCCCCAGCGCCTTGTTATTAAGAAATGTTCCTTGGTGCCGAAAAGTCGCAAGTTGTTGAAGTTTGACAGTTTGACAAAAATCTCGAAAGGTTTGACAAGCAATGTTGGAAAAGTGGCCAAACGATAAAAAATTGCTTGACAAGCAAAAGTAAGCAAAATTTGTGGCGTTAGGCCATAGGCAAACGATCAAACATTTGATATCAAGCAATGTTTGAACATTTGGCCACATCACAAAACATTGCTTAACAAGCATAAATAAGCAGAATTGGTTATACAAGATGTTTTTAAAAAAGTTCAAAAACATTTTTTGCTTGACGCAAGCAAAAGATGCTTGACGAATATTGTTCTGCGATGTGGATAAACAGTAAAACATTTTACTTTACAAGGACATTTCAAATGTTTGACAAGCAATGTTTGATCGTCTGGCCAGGGCCTAATGTTTTTGAACTAAAGTAAAAAATTGTTGTCCGAGCAATGTTTCTGGAGGTTGGCAAACGGTCAAACATTTTGCTTGACAAGCAAACCTCAAATTTTGGAACTACAATGTTTGATCGTTTGACCAGGGCCTTAAATCTCTTCATTGATGAAGAATAAGTAGCTAACTTGAGGCAAACAAATTTAATACAAATTTTGAACTATTCATGGATCAAGTCAATATAATATTTGTGTCAAAATTTGCAAATTCTGAATAAGAAAATTCAGACGCCTTACTGAGCTTTTGAGAAAGCAAAATTTTAAATGTTCTTCAAAGTCTAGCACTTCCTCTAAAATGACCCTAACTTATTCTGTCTTATTTGATGCGTATTTGATGTCAAATTTCAAGGAAAAAGAAACTTGTCAATCGATTTTATGAAAAGCAGTGGAACGATGCAGGAGCTTGGAGTACACCACATTTCATTACCTTAGCTATTGACACCCCTGCCCACGAAGACAATTTGTATTGGTATTTAATGGAAGATGGTAAAAATACGGGGTTAACTCACCTTAAAAAAGCCGGTAGAGAACGCATCGAACTGTTTCTTGATCTTCTCGTTTAGGAGATAACTGACATATAAATCAACATATAGCTGTCTATTCTTCTTTGTTACAATGATGTTCTTTGCTCCGGGCAGAAGATCAATCGTTTCCAAAGTATCTCTGTGTGTTTCATTGATCTAAAAGAAAGATAGAAAAAATTACTTAAACAAATGCAACGGGTACAGTCTTGCCGGCTACTTAACGGGCGATGAACTTTTGTTTCTACAGTGCGAGTTTAGTAACAAAGACGCTATCAAAATTTATATATAACATTGTTTAGTTCCGAAAATTTTCGGACACTTTTAATTTCGGACAATTTGTTTGTCCGAAAATATTAATGTCTGACATTTTAGGTAGTCCGAAATTTTAAACGTCCAAAATTTTATTTTCATCATTTTTTCTCTTACTTGGAGAACAAACAAGAAAGGAGGCCTCAAATTTTTTTGTTTTCTTGGAAGTATTTTACCAAAATTCACCCCTATCAGTATTATACCTAGTAAACATTATGTTATTGGAGACTGGAGGTCCAAGGCACTTTACTAATTAAGTTACCCAAGAATCGAGAAGGGATGTGAATGTGAAAAAGTCTATTCTAATTCGGTTAGTTTTATTAATTTTACAAAGAAAAATTCTAAACACCTTGCTTTTTCTGTCGTCCGAAATCGGAATGGCAAATCATCCGAAATAGGTAAAATATCGTCCGAAATTTTTTGGTCCGAAAATATTTTAACCGAAATATATGGGTCCGATTATTTTCGGAACTAATGTACTTAGAGTAGATGGGCTCAGGTGACCCTTCACGTCGGTTGAAAATGCACTTTAAAATAGTTTCTAGCAATTCAAACTCGACAAAATTACATTATCTAAGGATATTTGTCGCTTTATTTATTTACAGTTATTCTGCTCTTTCGGAAATAGTTTCTTTCAAATGCGCACTTTGCGAGCCTTTTTTGATAATAAATGTCTCATGCCCTTTCGACCTACAGTAGCTGGGGCAACTTTCCCCCTTCACCTCCTCTCAGTGGTCCTGAATAACTCACTTATCAGTGCAAAATAAATGAAGGGTCTTAATAACTGCGTGTGAGAATTTTCTAGAAATTTGATAAACGAGCGTCGAATAGACGAGACTCACAACAAACGAGGGTATCTGATCGTTTCTGCCATAGTCAATAGAAAAACTGTGTTTTTCTAAACAGTGTTTTTCTATTGACTTTGTTTCAGCCCAAGATACAAACAAAGATACAGTTATAGCATGCAGTCTTTTACTCGTAGTTATAATGGTATCTCGTAGAAACGTATAGAATACAGCTATGACCAGGATCTTCTCGAAAAGAAAAATATTGCTCAAATTGAGAATCGCGGAATAATGATAAAACGGGGATCCTAATAAGCTTGGAGGCTGGGAAAATTCTCAAACAACTAATAAGCGTATCTGTCTGTATCGTTACATTACATGGCTGTGACTCACTAATGGTCATACGCACCAGAGGGTTATTTAGTGTGGAATCTTGATTTCCACCGAGCAAACCTCACTAACCGAACCATTCTCTCTCCCTTGAGATGCTTATAGTACGAAAATTTCAAGAAGCCGGGTCTCCGTTTAGTTGTCGCTTAAGAGTAAATAGGCTGGCGTGGTTGTTTTGGCGTGCAGCGATTCAATTCATTAGCCACATTACAAATGGTTTGTGGATCGAGTATAGATACACCCCAGCTGAGCCAACAAAATAATCTGTTAGTCTTGCTCGATCATCGTTATTAAATAGACCTTTCCGACGAAAGGCCACGATTGTCGAAATTATTCAAAATTTATTTCAATATATTGTTTTATTTATTTTTTGATACCAAATTCGTATTGGGAAGCCAAAATTTAGCATAAGTGCAAAGTTTTAATATCTTAGCGCTGATATTATTGACTCTGCGAGTGTTAAAAGCTCATGATTTTTTTAGGGCTCAGACCAGTTTGGGTGAAAAGTTTTATCCCCAGTCACTTTTCACAGTCAAAGCCCTTATGAGATCATGAAATTTTGAATGCTCATAACACCAATAGTATAAGCGTTAGGACAGTGAAACTTTGTAACTACAATCCTCGCCGAAACCTGTTGACACAAACGGTAAATTTTAAGATTTTATGAGAAAAGGCACTCGCTTTCCTTTTAATGTTGCTTTTCTAGCAAAACACTCTCATTCTCCCCCAAATTCAATGTTAGAAATCGATAATTGTGATCCTGGCACTCTCGAAACCGTACCACCATTGAATTGAGGGGAGGAGGGTGCTGGAGCCGTCGGGGGTTCTTTGATGTTCCAATTTTTTTTACATGTGTCAAGAGTTTTGGCGAACATTGTAGTTTACGTTTTTAAGATGCTTTATACGAGTCAATCAGCACAAACTCGACATCTTGAAATTTTGACAAATTGCAATCCTGAGGCCTTTCATCAAAAAGGTTTACTGAATTGATGGACGTTTAGTATTAGCCTCGTTTTTATAAGCGAAAACTGGGAGGAACCGTTAGAGATCTAAAAGTTGCTATCATCTTACCTGGAAATCCAAACACATGTCATCTTCTAAATTTCCTGTATATTCTAACAAATCATTCAAGCTTTTAGCCAGTGTGGGCTCGACTCCATATAAATGTTTCAGGGTTGGTTTGTCTCCTTTTAGCTTCGCATACATGACATCAGGAAGAGGCACATCCAAGATGATACCGTTATAGATTGCCAATCCAAGTATCATTCCCGTCAGTTCAAAGATGTCGTCAGTTTTATTGGATTTCGCATTGAACCAAACGTTCTTAGTTTCACTGCATTGAACGAACATGTCATACTCTGAAAATTAAAGGAATATTTACCAGATATTTTTATATTCTTTTTGTAACTGTGTTAACTTCATTACTTTGTTTATACGTGTCATAGTTTGAAGAGTGTCAGATAAAAAAGTTGATTTTCTAACTTCACCAAAAAGGCCTCATGTATATCATGGTCAACTTTCAAGGTAAATAAATTCAAACGTCACGTAACACCTGCAGGGGGTTTTTGATATCATGATTCTGCGTTTTTTATGCAGTGTTGTTATAGCTGCTAGTTAAACTGGGGAAAGTAGCGCTACATAACGTTTGAATAATTCTCTAAAACTGAAAGGTGCTTACAAGTTTCTTAAATAATAGAAGTTGCATATCGTAGATACTGTAAATCAGTAAGTATGTAAATTTAATTACAATTTCTCGAGTTATAGGCCGAAACAATGTACTAAGGCGGAGTATACCCTGAAGCGAATCGAAATGCACCAATACGAAAATAAAACAGGATTGGTATAGATTTTTTTATACAGATCAGCTTACGATAGATCAAACCAGGTTGATTCAACTAAAATTTCCCAGTAACGGATTGTGTCAAATTTCTGACAACCTAAGAGCTTTGAATGCTTTCATATTGATTGAATCAGCTTGATTTCCACCAATCAAATCAATTGGACAGTTTGGACTGACAAATCAGAACACGACATTGTTGAACTGGTTCAGTGAATGTGAGTGCAACTTCGTTCCAAAGGGTATCTATTGTTGTTGTTATTATTGTTGTTGTTGCTGTTGAAGTTGTTGGTAGCTCAGCCACAGAAAAGAGAGTCGATTTCCTGTGTCACGCATACAAACGAGGTTACGTCGCTGTCAAAGGCTTTCCATTTATAGCATTGAATCGAGTTCAAGGCGCAAACTATTCTTTTCTATTGTTCTCCCGTTCAAAAAACCGTGACATTGAAATTCAAAGTATACCGACGCGAGTTGGTCTTCTGCCTTACTTTCTATTCTTTGGCACAGCCCTAAACAAATACAGCCCTCGCTGTTTTGTCTTAGCCAATCAGAATCACATTATCTTGTCTTAGCCAATCAAAATGCCAAACCGCTGCTAGGGTCAAATATGGACAGAGCCATGTTCAAGGAGGGTACTCTCTGCCCTGGGAACGAGGTTGAAAGTGAATATGTTGTTTGAACCCAGTGTTAGTGGAGTTTTTTTAGCTAAAAGCTAATTTCCCATTCTCATTTCAATTAAATAGCAGGGGCTCCAATGTGCTCCCTCCAAAGTTGAGAATTATCAAAACACCTAAGGTAAGATACGTTTATGAAAGACAGTACCTGGATCGAATAATTTCTCCATCCCAAGTTGAAAGAATTCTTTCTGCAAGCCACCCATATCAAGTCCTTGTTCACCTCCGCCAATATATTTGATTTTCAAAGGCTTTTTAAGATCAGCAAGCTGAAAGATAAAACAAAAAAGTAGCTTTCATTGGTAAGAATGTATACAATTTTGTTCTGCTGGTTAGAAACGAAGCAAGTCGTAATGTTGAAGATAGAAGCGACTGTAAAAAGTTTGAAAGATTTTTTTTCAATCAAGGCATCTAGGCCGGGATGATCCTTAACCTACAAACAATGTAAAAAGCTAGCAGTAATAAGTTACATGTTATTTTGAAAAAAGCATATGTTTTGAGTTGTCTATCTTTAGGGAGATGTTGATTAAGTTAGACTGAAAATGGTCACGGACCTTAGACATAATAATCTCATTATCATCTGTGGGTCTGATGTTGCATAACAGATGGAGGGAACGTACTTCTGAAACCCAGTTTGAAAAACCAGAATCGGCGTCATTAGTTAACATTATAAGAGCTAAATAAGAATAACGGTAAATATCCAAATTAAGAAGACGATTATCAAATTATAAAACATTTATATGAAAATGATGTTTTAAAGAAATCCTTCCTAACTCAGCGTAAACAGCTTCAGTGCTTGTATGTGATTTAACTCTCAAAGAATATTAACAAGCAGAGAGGAAGTCTTTGAAATTTCAGTATGTCCGTTGTTCCCCACCCTTCAGAAGCGACTGGCATTTTAGTTTGATCAAAGAGATACATAAATAAACTTGGCTGTAAACCACTCTATTCCCTGCTTTTTGATAACAAACTTCATGTGCTTTTTCTTTGGTTTTATTACGATGAACCAAAAATTCGCCGTCGGACGTGACAAAAACGCCTAAATATTTATAACTCCCAAAAACATTCTAAGATATAAAGCACAAATGTATCCAGTCAAATAACAACACCCCAAAACAAAACAAGAAACTTAAAAAAAATACTAAAACAGTATACCAACAAATCTCAATACAATAGACTATAAATCTATTTACCTTTCGTTGAAGCTGCAATAGCGCATCTTCCACCAAATAATCCCTTCTTATCTCAAGTACAAGATAAGGACACATTGCAGACCAAACATCTTTTGAATACGACGTTGAATCAGTGGCCCCAACTGCAACACGTTCTATTGTCTGTATTCGAGCTTGATGAACAATAGCAGCTTGATACTCTTTACGCATTTCGTTTATAGCTTCGTAATGAATTATTTGCACCTGAAATTAATGAAAAAGATTAAAATGTGAGAACTAGCTGTTAACAGAGTTTATGAAGTGCTGCTTCGTCAGACCACAGAATAGGCCTAATACCTATTCTGTGACATGGGTGCTCTATTAACTGCTACACGCTTTCTTATAAGAACACTTGGCTTCGATTTCAGCCTGCCTGTTCCTTACTTTTGAAGTGATTTTTCATCAATTTAATACCCCCCTATACTACTCAAAACATGCTTAAAATGCGTTTTCAGGCAAGTGCTTCACGCTGGTGAACTTTTCTTGTTTTTATCTTAAATAGTTTTGGAGATAGCGAAAAATTCTGAACCAAAATTCAGCCTGGTGTTTCTTATAAGAAAAAAAAACATGTAGTACTTGGCTTCATCATCATAATTCGTCATAATTCGATGCCTAGGCCAAAATTATCAATCTTTGGTAGACTTTTGTGGCCGGCACTAGGGCTTCGGTACGAGGTTAGGTGCGGAATGAGTATGATATTGCGCAATCTACCAGGATGGAGCGGGGATTTTAAAGGATATTCCTATTCCTATTTATTATTTATTCCTCCCACTCCCGTATTCATCATCGTTTTTATGTAAAAACAAGACCAATCCGATATCAAATCATATTGGATTCATTACATAGAATCAAAAATCGTGTAAAAGTAGCCAAATAAAGGTAAATTCAAACCTTTGTTTCCGGTTTAAGTAGAAATGGATACTGCAGTATTGATGCACCAATATCACGGTTGGGCAGTAAGGCTGCTTGACTGAAGCCATGCCTAAAAGAAAAGATATAAATAAACAATCTAAAGTAATATAAGCAACTGTTATTATAACTGAAGGCAATGCCAGAAAATATTTACCCCAAGCCGTCAGCACGAAACCGCGCGTCGAAGGTAATGTACGGAGGCCAGGCTGAGGGGTAAAGTTTACGGTATTGTCCGAAGGTAACAGTTATTATATGGTTCGTGTTTCAAGCCATTACAGTGAAGCAATTCTCTGGCCCCACTTACAAGGATACGTTTTCAAATAAAACCCAATGATTTCTTTGCGTTTTCACCTCCCGTATACACGACAATGGTACATCTGTGACTGAAAACGCAAACAT
>JAADKT020511548.1:0-12978 GCA_011763395.2 Chrysaora chesapeakei
TAGCGAAAGTTCAGAAGGCTGCAAGTTAAAAGGCAGCAAGTTAAAAGGCAGCTGAGTGGTATCTTGTCTTTCCAAGGTTAAACTGGTACTAATATTCACCCGCATCGCGGGTGTCAAGGTACAAATCGCACCCGCATCGCGGGTGTCAAGGTAAAAAGCTCGCCCGCATCGCGGGCGTCAATTTAAATTACTATTCTAAAGCACTATTGTTGAGAATTTGTATAGCTGTAAGAGCAGAACTCTGTCCCATAGATTCTGCAGGTATTTCTATTAGCTACATGCCTACAGGCTGCTTGCTCATTGTAGGTTATGAATGTATGCTGTTTGGCAGCAGGAATCATTGACATACAGCGAAAGCTACATCAGCTCCGTCTTGCCAGTTAGTGCTCCTTTACAGTGTATGTGCAGGGTTTGGCTATTTTGGCAGTATTTTGGCGGGTTGGCCACCAGGAATCTGGTGGCAAATGAGAATTCATAAACAAATGTATCATTATTAGTTATTATACTGTAGTATATTCGCCAAATATGATCCCACATACTGCTAGCCCTGTGTGTTTTTGCCTCATTTGTCTTTTTAGAGACCGCCACGCATTAATGCATATTAACGTTGATATTCCAATTTCTATTGGTTTCTCGTATGAGATGTGTCCAAACCAAAACAACGGCCAACCCAAAAAACGTCCAAACCAAAAAAAATGTCCAAACCAAAAAGAATGTCCAAACAAAAATGTCCAAAAAAAATTCTCCAAGCAAAAATTATCCAAATAAAAAAGTGTCAAAATCTTGTTAATAATGACTTGGAGAGTACCACAATCACGTCTTGTATGTTCACTTATAATGCTTGTCCACTTTTTCAGGCATTGTTATTCCTCGTCCATTTAAAATATGAGGAAAATTTAAGAAGCACTGAGAGACTGGCTCTACATTTTTTGTTCTCATTTGCGTGTTTTCACTGTATTTTCCATTTAAAATCAACGATCAGCAAATGGATACATAGTACCTGGCCTAAGAATGAATGCAATGTGCAGATGTGTACTTTCGTAATTGGTAATATCCTAAAGTATTTTCCAAACAGGTTTGTTATCTTCCGCTTCTATGTTTCCTTTCAGCCCAACTAGACATGGTCCAGGCTGTCACTGTCGTTTTTAAACTTAGTCAGCTGTCTATAGCTGCAATTGATGCTTGTAGAACCAAATAAAGACTAGTGGCCGATTGGCAGGAGAAGAACCGTTATATAAAGTGATTAAATGTATACATAGACTACAATCGCATTCTATGTACAAACAATTTCAATAACTGCAAATAAAATAATACATATTATAACGAATAAACTAGAAATGCGTAAGAAACTAAATTATGTGGTAGACAAATGAATAAGCAATATCTTAACTATTAAAAAAACAATCAAAGTTAGGTCTTGTGCAATGCCACAAAAAGTATTAAATTAATTAATGAATGAGCAATGGCAAAAATAGTTTAATTAACCTGGTATTTTATCAGAAGAATCTTTGCCAAGATCTCCCCTAAATACAAAGCCAGTCAATTACACATGTCATAATGGGCCTGCTGCCAGCCATGTCAAAAAATTCAACAAGAATTACAGGCCGATTGCAGAGCCAAATCATAATAGATGAATCAATGATCAAAAATAATAAAAATCGCTAAATCAAACAATGAATTTCAGTAGCATTACTGCGACAAGTAACATAACGCCAGTAGTAGACAAAAGGGCAAATCAACTTATTGAAATCAAACTAATTATAGGATATCTGCAATACAATAAAACTGCAGTGAAAATTATAATTTTATTTGAACACGCCGCAAAATTGAATTAAAATTTAATTGAATGCCACAGTCAGATCTTATAAATATCTTAATAAAAATCTTAATAAGTATATGGGACTTCTGCAGTACCACAAAAAGGTAATTCAAAATCGAGGTCATTTGCAGTGCCACATGCCGCATCAAACACTACCAGATAAATGAACGAAAAAAGGTCTTCCACAATTGTGGAAATTACTGAAGTACACTTAATTCGAACACAAAAAGGTAAATACCGGTAAAATAATCTGAACAGCTTGAAAAATAGTTATTGGATAGTTCGAATTATCAAGATAAATTCTCTTCAGTTCACGACATAAAGTTTCTGTGCTTTACTGAACTGATGCTTTCAATTATAATCCCTGTACGGAACACTGTGAACATAATCACAAAGAAGGCTTTATGAATCGTTGTCTTTTTCAAAAGCTTGGGAAAGTTTCTAGTTTTCTGGTGCAGAATTTTGGACACTTCTCAGTTCTGCTGTGTTGTTACCTTGAGCCCTCCTGCGTGCTCGGCAGTAGGTGATGAAGAAGTAAAGCAGTGAATTTAACAGTGGATTGAAAAGAAAAAGTAGATGAATGATGCTTTTGAACAAAAAGCTTGGTTGTTCTTTGACATTATAAAGAACGGCAATTCCGCTTGGAAGAACGCAGGAAACAAAAACTGCCATTAATGCAAAAGAAAGCACCATAACTCTTTTATGTGAATTTGCTCTAATATTTGATGGAATTACTGGCCTTCTCTTGATAAGAAACAATAAAATACTGTAGAGACAAATGAGACATGCTGCAGATGACATATAACTGCACCCAATCGCAATTGAATGGCTTCTTGCAACAGAAAAAGCAAAACCTATCGCTATGGGTAGTCCGATTGAGGCTGGCCAAATAACCAACATTGAAATTAAACAACGGCCAGTGCTAAACAGTATCTTGACTTTGAATGGAACAAGAACAGCACAGATTCGTTGTATGGCGATGAATATTCCATGGAATAATGAGATAAAAGCTGAGAAAGGAAAAAAATAATGAAGGGAAATCTCAATCAAAATACATTGAACGGTGAAAAACATGAAAGTGCTTGTTAATATAAAACCCACTGACGTTATCACATCGCTTATACTAAGGCTCAGGAGTACCAAATCAAACGTAGTTCGTTTTTTCCTTTTGTGACATATGCATCCAACCTGTGCCATATTTGCAATAAGACCAAAAAAACCGATTACTATGTGAACCATGGTGAATACACCTTCGGTTGATGTACCTCCAATACGAGAATGACAATCACGGTTAGAAAGGTTCGAATGAGAATGTGAAATGTTGAATCCGGAGAATGCATTATCGAACACAGGATCTTTGTCATTGAGAGCGAATCTAGGATTGGTGGTGGAAGATGTAGTGTTAAGCGTAAAATCTGAACTGTTGAACATTGCTGATTTCTTAACAAGAAAGAAGTAAAATATCAACACTTCAACACTTTGTATTGAACTTTTAATTTTTGTTAATTTATCAAGTGACAAGTAAGCTAGTGTAGCAATGACGTAAAGTCAATGATGCAAGTATGTATGAAGAATTCTGGTAATGAAAGTAATGCTGATAAAGCAATGCAAGAATCTTCTTTTGAGAAAAGGTCCCGATATTTTATAAGGTTGATTAGTTACATTCAATCCTGATTCGATTTGTCTCCTTTAGGCTTGTATGTCCCACTTGCTTCTCTATACCTCCATATATCAATTCAAAATATCAGATCTTATCTTCTCAAATCCAGTACATTGCCTTCTTTTATTTTGATTTGAGGTTGCTTTGCTTGAGAAGAAGAAAGGCGTGAAGAGTTCTCGTTGCGATGGTTCCTATACTGGCTGTCTTTCTTACTTCTCGCTAACGATTTTTCGGTCATCAGCTTTAGATGTCGCTGCACTTTTAATGCGTCCACATCTGTTCACGCTTATTCAAAGAATGAAATTACTTTCAGTAATAGACAAATTATAATTACCTCTTCATTTAATGATCAAGTCTTAAATTTTCAACTTGTTTGGAAATAATCTCTACAACGAACTGTATTAAAAATAAACAACGGGCGAAATATCCACCATATCAATTACGATAATATGAAGTTGATGGATAATATTTACATATTAAGTAAATAAATAATTCATTGAACTAAACAGACCGAATGAAAACCGGCTGTTTGATGCGTTGGCAGCAACTAATAAAAAATTAGGAAATTGTCTTTCCTTAGACTTTAACCTTTTACTAAAAAATTATAACATATGGTTTATGGAGCATCTTAAATGGGATAGTAATAATAGCGGTGGAGTCTGCATGACATTAATCTGGAAAACCTCTGATTTCTTTGAAGGCTATCGGTTTCCCTTCGCCATCAGAGGGAGGCAGGCATTTTTTTATAAGAAACAAAAAAATTTGCCTTGTACTGAAAGTTTCTCAAAATTTTCAGATTTTGAGTACCAAAATTTCTTAAGAATTTCTTGATTATCTATCTATATTGGTGACAAAGAAATTCTCTCTGAATGAAGTTTGAACCTATTCATCGATCGTATTTGAATGCTTGTGGCTTTCCAACTTGTTTGCATGTCACAAAACTACTTTATTCTAGACGAAACACGGAAAATAAAATAAAATATTTCGCAGACTGAGGTGAAAAATTTCTTACAAAAATTTTCCAGCTGGGGTTTCCTAAATTTTTGGCTACTCGAGAATCTTGGTTTCTCATATAAAGAGCTTCTTACAAGCAAAATATATTCGCCGTATAAGCGTCGTCTGCAAAATTTCATTTCGAAGTTACTGTGTATGTTGTTTGGGAAGAATTTAAGAAACGCGGACCAACCAAGAACGTTGAAAATGTTCAAAGCCACTAGAAAACGTTCATAAACCTTATCTTTCATTATGAGAACTTGAATATTCACGCTTATTGCGTCTGCCATCCGCAGAAGCTCTAAGCATTAAATACAGCCATGAATAGGCCTATGTTAGGCCAAGCGTTGCAAAATTGGCCTTTTTAAGCAAACATTTTCCGAATTTGGCCTCTGTTAGCTCATTGTCTGCATTTTGAAGCATGCGCATCAAAATTTTTTTTCTTCAAATTTTGGCTTCTTTTGCTCTTGACCATCTGCAAACCCTGGTTAGTGCTGTTTTTTTTGTTAGCACTGGTTAGCACTGGTTAGCACTGGTTAGCACAGGTTAGCACTGGTTAGAACTGGTTAGCACAGGTTAGCACTGGTTAGCGCTGCTTTTTTGGTAAATTGAGATGTCAAAGAACGTTAGTCTGCCCTAATACTATGAGATGATGCAGAGAAATCTGCAATATATAGCTACATCAAATTGATCAAATGAAGACTACAGCAATTTGAAATTATTTATCGCGCAAATTTTTTCTGACGATGCACGCTTCTTTGACTTTGTTATCTTCATAGCTTTTCATCTTCCTCTGGCCCATGGACAAGTTTAGCTGCCATTTTATCAAGTAATAATGCTTTAATTTCCAAAATTTATGGAGCAAAATAACGAGCTAACAAAAGCTCATCGTCCTCCAAGAGTGTCCAAGTAGCCTGCTAGCTGTCTGGTAAAGACATTCGGAGATTCCTCAGTTCAATTCTGTAGTTTGCTGGCAGTACGTATGAAGACGTAAAGCAATAAATCAAGCAGTGGGATTGCAAAAGAAGTGTACATAACTAATGTGTCCGAACAATTTTCGATGGCAGCTACGAGAAACAATGATTCAAAGACCATGGATTCCAAATGGAAGAACGAAGTAAAGAAATGCTAATAATAATTCAAACGAATGCACGACAACTCTTTTGTTTAAATTTACATCACTGCTGGAAGAAACAATTGGCCTTCTCTTTGAAACAACAAAAAGCTGTAGGACAAAATGCTACATGCTGCGGATGGTATAATAACGTATTAAGCTGCGTAGGAGACTTTGAAAATAGAACCTGTTTAGAAGGTATAACATAGGCTGTTGGTATGCTGATAGATGTTGCCCAAATACATAAATTGCAATAATACAACGACGTTTTCTAAAGAGTGTTTTAACTTTAAATGGAACCACAACAGCACAGATTCGTTGTATGGCGATGAATATTGTATGCAATATTGAAGCCAAAGCTGAAAAAATAATTGGAGTTGAAGCAAATATCAGTATCGTGGTATAAACTCGGTGAAAAGCTCGTGGTGAAAAACTCGTGGTGAAAAACTCGAATACAAATCGTATTGCAATAGCCAATGATGTTATCACATGGCTTACACTGAGGATCAAGAGTACCAAATCAAACTTTGTTCGCTTTTTCTCTTTTGAACTTATGCATCCAATCTGTATTGTGTTTGCAGTTAAACCAGCCAGAGCGACTGCAATGTCATGTAGATCATGTGAAATATACCTTCGTGGGAATCAGGATTAGTTCCCAAAACAGTAACGGTATTGTTATTATTTTCATTGAAAGAAAAGCTATCATTATCTTCAGATTTATATGTTCGACATACTGTCTGAATTATTGGACAGAATTATATCAAGGTATGTTCTTTTCAATGGTATGACCAACTCACCTGGCTGCTTCAGTTTCATCAATGTAGTTAAGCAGTTGACTTCAAACATATTTAGAATTAAATTCTTCATTGCTGTTTGCCCTATGAATTTGGAAATTGAAGATGAATAAAAGCATGTTAAGCTTTATTGTTGAACAAACGGGTGCAGGTAAAATTTTCGACAAAAAGATGCAAAAAACGAAAGTGCTATCAATTGAATTCGATTTTGATGATTCAAAAGGGGTGATTGGTGCCGGTGTTACGGACTGGTGTCCCTATGATGCCCGTAGAAGGCCAGGTAGGCCTAACACAAGATACTGTGAACTATCAATCGATTGTGTGGCAAAGAGACGCTCAAATTAGGATGTTGTGGTTTAAGAGGGAAGAGGGCTTCATCCAACAGTGGATGGACTTAGCCTGATGATGATGATGATGATGATGATGATTGATTGATGCCGGTGAGCACGCCATGCTCGTACAAACACGAAAATGTCATTTTTGCAAAGCAGGCACTTCCTCGCGCGAGTCTGCGTTTAGGTATTTCAATTTAGCGATCATCTTCAAGATATGTATGTTGGGTTCGATACATTTTTAACCAAGATTTTTCGATTGCAATGGTTGAGGTTTAGTTGCTGAGACCGAAAAGACAAACTAAGGCTGGTTGCAAGATGCAGTCACGCGTGGGAGGTGCACAGCCACACTTTACCCTTTTTGGAGGTCTTTGATGACAAATCACAATAGTAGAACAAAAAGAGCCATTGATATATTTTACATTCATTAGCTAAATACTTAATGTGGGCCTTGGATGTGTGAAGCGGTAAAAATCAGGGTCGTGGTCGGGCAAACCCATCAAGGGTAGGTACAGAAGCATTCAACGCAGGTAACGCACAACCATTTCTTACCGAATATTCCTTGTGTCTTCGCGATGATCTAGCGATAGAATGTGCCGTGTGATGGCCAGCAATCCAGAGATTGAGTGCATATGTGTTGAGAGGGCGGGGTCTCCAAGGTAACATCGACTATGTATGTCCAACTCTGGTTTGAAATATATAACTGTGATTTAAGTCAAATTTGGGCTGCAGTTTGGGTCTGTTCTGGGGTTGGCACCACGAAACACGGGGCAGCTTTTGCTCATGACTGCTTGGCAAAAAGGATCCCCGTTTTTGGAAGGCGCGTAACAACACATAAAGTATAATGCGTTCTTTTGCATCATACATCAGTTGAAATGCAAATAATTGAATCCAGGTGACAGCATTGTCATTTTTGGAATTTCATGAATGCCATTACATGCAGCTGTTTCTGAAGCAATAACACTTTATACTCCTTTCCCTCTGTCATCGCAGTTACTTGCAAATTCAGAAAGCAGGCAGGAGAGGCGAATTCACTTCTAGATACCATTGAAGACAACTACAACTTAAGGCTTCCAGCATCCTTGTCAGTTGGTTAATCAGTCGATTAAAATGCCAAAGTATTACATATGCAACATTTCTGATTTCGCGTTCAACACCTCGAAGTCCTATAACATCAGTTATGAGCTATGGGTGCCTGCAAAAGATTTTTTCAGATTCAACATTTCCAATCTATGTTGCAGGCCATATACCAAGCAGACTATTATGTCAATGTCGCACAACCCATTGTTATCCCATGCATAACCATAGCAATCGCTTTAGCTGGTTTTATAGCAAATACGATACAGATTGGATGCATATGTCATAAAGGGAACAAGCGAACTACGTTTGATATGGTACTGCTGAGCCTTAGTGTAAGCGATCTGCTCATATCGGTGAAAGCTGCAATAGCAAACATTGTTGGGTATTTCATCGCAAAATCGTATTCGTTTTCGGCGACATTCAATTTCTTTAGTTTCATTTTTATTACTTTTTCAATTCTTGCTTCATTACTCTATACAATATTCATTGCTATACAGCAAATTTGTGTTGTGCAGTTATTGTTCCATTTAAAGTCAAAAGACTATTTAGCACCCGTCGTGTTATTTCAATTTTGTTTATTTGGGCAACATCTACTGCAATAGCCGTGTGGTTTTCTATACAAGTGGTTATTTATTCTGGCAATACTAATATAGAACTTGGATCAATCATCATATCATCTGCGACATTTCTCGTTTTACTCTACACCATATTGTTGTTTCTCATCAAACGAAGACCAACGATTTCATTCAACAGTAGAGCGAATTCTAATAAGAGAGTTGTAGTTCATTCATTTGCATTGATGCTGATATTCCTCTGCTGTGTTCTTCCATACGGAATCATCCATTTGATCTCTGTTTTTAAAAACTTTGGAGAATTGGATCGCATTTTCGGTCATCTGGCCCAGACAATCTATTTTATACTCTTCTTTTGTACTCCACTCTTGAATTCATTGATCTATTTCTTCATTGCGTATTGCCGAGCAAAAGAAAGGTCCCAAACAAACAACAGAATCGAGCTCAAGAATTTCCGAAATCCAGCACCAGGAATTCAGCAAGTTTGCCATACTACAGAAAAAGACATAAATACATGCTAGAATAAAACAGTCGAACAAAGACTATTTTTATCACAATTTCACCAGTATTCTTCGTTGAAACTGTATTGAAAACTTGTCAAATATTAAAAAATTTAATTTGGTTGACGCAACTGAATTGTCACTTAAGTCAATTGATATCCCTGCACATTTTTAGTTCGTTAATACATTTGCTATTTCATCCGCATTTATTTAAATCGCTTGTTAGCTAAAAGATATAGCTAGTTAACTCATCAGTAGAGCAGCATGCTAAACGTCTGTTTAACTTCGTTTACGAATAGCTACTAGACTCGTCACTAAATTCGTTTTTTATGCGCATTTATTTAAATCACTGGTTTGTAGTAAAAAGATATAGTTAATTTATACATTAGAGCAGCATGCTAAGTAATGTTTGTTTAACTTAATTTACGTATAACTACTTGATAAGAAATAGACAGGGTTTTTTCCCCAACAATCTAGCAAGAGGGTAACCTTGGGTTTTATGAATGAAGTCTACTCAAAAAGGGTCGGAGAACACGAATCCAAGATGGGCCTTCAAAAATTATCCCTGGAAGAAGTCTTAATTAGGGCCTAATTAAGCCTAATTAATTTAACTAAAAAAGTTGCGAATTTGAAATCTGATTACTGTAACATGTAGATTTTGGAACGCAGAGTAAAATTGTCTTTGACAGAGTCTCAATAAAATTTACCAATTTTGAGAAAACTCGTTTGAAATTATGATGACGTCATCATCTGTATGATATGTATAGATCCAGATTCTAATTCTCAGCTTACGTAACTTCATTAGTTGGGGTCCAATCATCATAAAACCGCTAATTTTACGATGGACGTACGCTAAGACAGCAGAATGATGATAATTGGATGTGGTTTTGACATCATAGGGGGCCCCGATGACGTCATATAGGCAGCTGACGTCATAATGATACCAAAACGATCCAATCATCAAGCGATTCTAACAAGTACTACTCGTGTTCGAGATTTGAAATTTCTGTCGTAAACTTCCTGGGAATGGTGAGAGGTCAAAGGCGTTGTTACATGTTCATATGGGATTTCTATTGTTTACGCAGTGCAGACCTTTTTTTCGTTTTTCCACACTTGAGTTGGGGCTTAGACTTATTGCTTGAGTCGTTAGTTTTCCGCTCCTCCACCACCTCCTCCACCCCGCTACAGCTACCCCAGGGAACTGCAGACCACAAGATCAGAACTTTGAGGCAATGTTTAACAATAGTGCAGAAAATTGTTTTAAATTTGGGACAATATCAAATGTTTCTGAAAAGTCCTCAATGATTCAGGAGAGAGAGCAGTGTCATGCAAACATGAATGTTTGCAATTCCAAGGCTAAACCCTCGCAACACCTCTTTAAAGCAGATTCTTTCATAAGGTTAAGAGCCTGCTAGCACAGGGAAATGAAACCTATTTTTGAAAAATTGCTGGAAAACAAATTAAACAATGTTGAACCTACAGAGCTGAAATCTCTACAGCTACGCTACGCTCTCAAGGGAAAATATCACGTGGGGAATCGAAATTGCTTCATAAGCCAATCAGAATGTGGCATCTCGACAAGCTCCTCTCTGACTGGCGCCCGGGCCAGCTGACCAGTTTTTTAGCTAATCTTTTATGAGTCCCAGTTTGAAGCGATCTCATTTTAGTGTTAGCCTCGGTTTCATGAGCGATAACTGGGACTCAGGTAATAAGTCTAGTTGGGGCTAGAGCTTGCAAAACAGCCTTATTATGCTGCCACACATACACTTATCGCATAATAACCGGTTTTTTGACGATGGGGCCCCCATCTGTAAAGTTACACGAGATGCGAAAGTCTATACTGATCGTCATGATGATGACGTCATCACAATTTCAAATGAGTTTATCTCAAAATTGGTAAGTTGTATTAAAACAATGTCAAAGACACTTTTACTCAGCATTTCGAGATCTACATGTTACAGTAATCAGATTTCGAAAAGCTCAACCTTTTTAATTTACTTCATTAGGCTTAGTTAGGGCCTAATTAAGACTACTTCCGGCGAAAATTTTTGAAGGCCCATCTTGGATTCGTGTTCTCCGACCTTTTTTGAGTAGATTTCATTCATAAAACCCAAGGTTACCCTCTTTGCTAGATTGTTGGGGAAAAAACCCTGTCTAAAACTAAATTCGTTATTTTATCGACATTTATTTACATCAGTGGTTATGTCTGAAGGACAGGTTAAGAGGGTGTTTGTGGAACGCATGCATATATGTATCCACGAATGGTCTAATGTCGTTATTTCAAAGGCATTGCTATTTTTCTGAGTGATACTCTAGCTGTTTGTGACAGATTTAATTAACTGAATCAAGATTTCCTGGACACAAAGAAAGCGCCTTGTTATATACGATAGCGGAGATGGATTAAAACCATTTAATTTGGAACTACTGCAAATGCTGAACACAATCTCACCAACCAATATCGTGCTAGACGAAAACCTTTATGCTTTTCACTACACAAATAAACTATTACCTACCATAGAAGCACTTCTTGTTGCCAATCAATAAAAGATTTAAAAAGATGTTAAAGATGTCAAATACGTGAACAAGAGCTTTAAAGATTTGGACTTGGCTTTTTCTATATACGAAGATGACTTTGACCTTACAATCAAACAGGAAGAACATTTTGCATATCTTTTAGATGGTTGATTCTGATTTTATCTGAAAAATAAAAGTGTAGCGTTACAATTTTGAATTTCTCTCTCTCTCTCTCTGCTGAAACCGCAAAAAACAAAGGCGTAATTATAGCTCACGCACCGCCTCGCGCCGTTACTATGGCTACTAATCCCCATTGTTCATACTACAATAGCCCATTGTTTCCGTATAATCTCTTGTTCTCGTGTGCACTCAAGCGTAGTGTGTCCGCCAAAAACCCGCGGTCTTAGTTCTTCTTAGGCTCCTCTTTGTCAGCCTCAGTATTCTGTCTGGGGCAAGGTCACGTGAAAAATCTCAAAGCCCAGACAGAATACTGAGGCTTGTCATGATAAGTAATGACTATCATGTCTAATACAAAGAAAGCAAGTGTCAAATTAGACAAATGGGTAATAGATAAACTGAAAGAAAAGAAAGAAAGCGTGACCAAATTGCGATTCGTAGATAACAATTTCAAAAGACAACAATATATTACAAATACCAACGCATGAACAACAAAAAATAAGTTTCGGCAAAGGGGACAACCACCCCGCAACTCTAGGCAACAACCTACCATTATACATGATTCTGCCTTAGGCCAACATTTCTTAGATCACCCAGAGCGTGCGAAAAATTACAACGAGGATTGTTTTCGAATAATTGGCAGGGCTAGATCCTCGTTTCATCTCAGCGTTTTGGGATCTGTCCACATCAAAACCAAAAAGCCGGTTTCGTGTAGACAGAAAGAGTTCGTTTTCTCACTTGGACTCTTCAATTAATTTTCATTATTCTTCCCGCCAAAAGATGACTGGTGTTTAAAACACAATGCCAATTCAGCTTTTCGTTCTGATTGGTGCATTTTGAGTCGCATCTGGGTATCAATCCCGCCTTAGTCTATTGTTTCGGTCTGTTTCTAACGTTCATACTCTGAGGAGTGTCAGACGAAAAAAGCTTTTCCGTATGCCCGAAAATGTTTCCACTGGTTATCGCAATTTTGAAGTTTTGTACAACTCAAAGGCAAAATTAAATGCAAACACAAAGGAAAAAATAAAGCAGCTGAATGCATGGCTTGTGGTAAAGAGCCAGAAACAACGGAACACATATTCAAGTGCAGAAAATACATAAATTTACTAAATTATAATGCAAAAGGTGACGTCATAAACGAATCTAATGTCGTGAACCTAAAAAAAGCAGTGGAATATGTTGAAGAAATAGAAACATATAAAGAAGAAATCCAAAAAGATGAAAATCAGGAAAAGAAACAAAAATACGATAATTATAGTAAAATAAATTATGAATAAACGTCGATAAAAGCCTAGCACTTTGCATCTGGGCTTTGTGAAATACCGCTAAATACCTCTAACTCAGACCAAAGGTTCCTAATAAAAATTTGTATGAAACCCATTTTAAGAATATCTATATGCCTTTTCTAACGATATCAAAACTC
>JAADKT020511659.1:0-12974 GCA_011763395.2 Chrysaora chesapeakei
TATCTAAGTATACTGGGGACATCATGTCTCATAAAAGTAGAAGCTTAGATGTTACCCTTTCATACCCATTGCTATTAGAAATCCAAATAGTAGTCTACTTGTAATATTTGACATTTAACATGACTTTGAAGAGAGTAGGGCCCGTAATTGGCAATTCCGTAATTGACAAAATCGCTTAACTTACAGTTCCGAAGACTTTTTATAGTGGCTGTATTTAATACAGTACAAAAATGCACTTATTTACCTTTGCAGACGTTAATATGGCCACATGGTTTGAAGACAACAGCCGATTGCTTCTCAGAGCATACGATGCATTCTTCTATCTATCAAAAGAACAAAGGTAAAACTAGTCAAAAAACACAATTGATACTTTATACGGAAAAAACATATTCCTACAAATAATCTAATCTAAATGAAGCACTACGCTAGCTAGACGTTACTGGACCCAAAATTCATACAGGAATCAAGTATATCTGTGTTTTTAGTAATTATAGCCTAAGTATTATCAAGTATATCTGTGGAATTTGCAAGAACTTTTGGATAGTTGTTTTCAAATTATGGAACTTCATACGGACTTGGTACTTCTGCCGAACGACCGAAGTCAAACTTTGGAATACAGGCGTAGAATTTTCGATATTATTCAAAAATATCGTAAAATGCGAGAAACAGCCGTGAGGTTTTAAAAATCAGCAGTGAAATATTGAAATCAATGAGAAGAGAAGAAATCTATTCATTGTGAAGTCGAGTTAACAATGTACAATCAAGCGTGAAACTATGAAAAGTTAATTATTTCCCGCAAAGAGCATTCCTTTACTGGGAGCTTTTTAAAATGAACAATTATTCGTTGCATTACTCTTATGGGGCAGTTCCCAACATGGAAATCCCTCATGGTTAGAGCACTGAATTCCTTCTAAGTTTCCATTTTTGTCTTATGCTCATGTTGTATATATCATATATCCCTTACGAATGACGAATATAGAAGTAATAATATAATTTGGTTGGAACGTCGTTTTCAAAATCTCTTGGTTAATCTATTTTATCGCTGTAAATTCCTTTGTCTATTTTGCCTCTCCTGAATGAAATGACAAACAAAAAACTGACAGGCACAAAAACTAAACCAATGACAACGTAAGAATAACTCAGTAATACAAAGAGGCACTGATACAATAATGCAATGAACAATACCAATTGAAATACAAAAATGATACACAAAATTACAGCAAACAATGAAGCTAAAAAAAAATTGGTACTATCATACAACAACACTTCATAACAGAATAACACAATAGATAAATTTAAACAATAAGCACAAGGAGACAGTACCACAAAAGCACAATAAACTTTTTAAGACATTAATACAATGACACAATGGCACACAAGGACGCAATAACAACAAAAAAGACAAAAAAGATGTTCTCTGGCAGCCTACCTTGATGTTCGAATCTACTTGCTCTTTGCAAAGCATACAGATTTTCACACGTGGTGCACACTGCGAGCATGTTGCAACGTGGCGGCAAGGCAGGAAGACAATATCGCGTGGCTTATCGGAACAAATGATGCATTCAGTTTCAGATGTCGTCGCAGCCATGGAGTTTTCAGACGTTGAGGCGGTGGCTGTAGGAGCAGGCGTCGCAGGTTCATTATTATTGTTCATCTGATCAGGAGGTTCATTTCTAAAAATGGAATTCAATCACAACATTAGATACATGCGAGGGGTATACTTGAATATCTGTTAAATCATTCAGTCTACCTGGTAACCATTCCCTCCCGGTTGGTTTAGTACGATGTGTATCGATATTGATTAGACTTGCCGGGGAGACAATTTTGAAATTTTCTTTACGAAATAAGACAACTTGAATCCAAGTGTGTGCTTTGAGTCATTTATCCTCATATTTGCCTCGTGAAAATAAACATTAAATGTCATGTATAGCACCAGTGGTGGCGCGTGAAAATTTTTCGGATTAGACACATCACAACTCACAGAGAAAATATCAATCAATATATGCGTTAGTTGTATGTTACGTATCAGGGCATCTTTTAACATTGTAACTACTGGGCCATTGGCCAGTAGTAGAGGAAAATTTTCGTCTTTTGTCCAACTAGTGTGGGCCCTTTTCAAAACAAAATTGTTACAATAGTTTCCTTTATTATTTGTAGAGATTTTCTGTAGGTTAATTATTTGTAGAGATCATCAAATTAAATTAAAACTCCATTTGCTTGCATGTCATCACCTTGATGTCATCATTTTGTCAGCATTGCATTTCATATTCATTCCACTACTAGCCTAAAATATTTGTTAGAAGTTTCGGTTTGGGCAGTGCCCCGCCTGCCCCACTGGACGTGATGAAGCTTTATGGTACGCTGCATACTACACGGAATCTTATTTGAAAAAGGGTTTAAAATAGTTAATCATAATCTATCAAATCATCAATCATTGCATCAAATAATCAAATATCAAATTTTATCATGTAGTAAGGCGTAAAGAAGTTTTTTCTAAATTAAAAAAAGAGCTAACCTTGGAACTGCAATCTGCCATTCTTCGAGAGCCTTGGAAAGGTTTGGATCGAGGCAAAGATCCTCAGGAGTCTGATTAGCTTTGTTTTTTAATGAAAGGTCAGCACCATGAGCTACCAATAAGCATGCAATGACAGCGCTGTTTTTCTTCTCCGAATCAGGCATTTGAAATCCAAGCAGAAGCTGCAAAGGATAACGTCAATGTTTATAAGAGAGTGTCATGCAAATCCAAGACGGCTGATTATATCAATACAATAAAGTTAAAGAGCATTCGCTACTTAGTCGCCTTTGTAGCTATACCTGATTTTATTTAGCTTTTTCAACAAAATGAACAAACTAAAAATGCATATAGGCTGCTGAAATTCCCCTTAAAATAGGGGGGAAAGGAGGGCAAACGGTAGTCTAGAAAAAAGAAAACAGAAAAACAGAAAACATTTTATAGACATATATTGACTTGCTTCTATCGTTCAAAAAACTTGTTAGATTGGAAAAAGGGAAAAGAAGCACGCGAGAATGGTACAGGAGCAAGTGGGGAATTTCGACTTATTGCTTGATTATTTTCTTAACAACGACATACCATTCCAATATTTGGCGATTCCTGCAGCTGCTTCAGTCGCAGGAGCGTGTGTAATCGAACTGCATCATGCAAAGGGGAATCACCATCTTTATCCGTTTTTGCCAAATTAGCACCTTCTTCAACGAGCAACTAGAAAACAACAGCTTCGTGTTATCAACATCTACTAGACAATCAAACCATCTACCCCCGAAAGGGCTATATGAACCAGTCAGAGACAACAAATTTAGTAATTTTCGCAGGGAGTAAGTATACTGTTCTCAGCTTCACGCTAGTCGCTAGTAAAGGTTCAAAAGTCTAGCCTAGCTGTCATTTTCCACAAGCGTTGAATTGAAACATTGAAACCAGAGATATTGAAATGGAGAAAAGTCATATTTTTGAAATCTTATTTGATTTTTACTTCTAGAAACGGCAATAGCCTTCATGCATGTAACAGGGCAATTTTACTCGAGGGACCTAGAGACCTAAGAGGCCTGATTGCAAGAATTTATAGTTTGATGAACTGAATTAATAACAGTGTCGTTTTGTAATCCATCTAACTTGTGAAGGCAAGAACTCAGTGTGGTCAGGGTTCAAGCCCAGCCACGGAAGCGTCACAGCAAGAGTCGAGGTCTCGATTAGTTGATATACTACTTTGATCCTATAGCAACTGGCACTAAAAGCACCATTTCCCCTTTGCCTTCATTCAACTCAAAATAACCACATCATTAAAATGGAAGAGAACAAGGAGAAAACAGATAGAAAAAAAGATAAATTGTATCCTATTTCTAAAACTATCCGACTTTTTAAATTTTACTAACTTGCACAGTTTTCATGTCCTGGGCTTGAACGGCAAGATGCAAGGGCGTTAGCAAATCATCCGTTTGAATGTCTATATCCATTCTTCCCTGTATAAAAAGGGAAATGTTATCTGCTGCAATGTTGTGTAGCGTTACATGCAATTGCAATGGTAAAAATTCAGTTAAAGTAATGTAATAAAATAACGTATTATGTGTTAGGTAATGCAATGTGATAAAATGTAATGTGATGCAATAAAACGTGATGTAATGTTGTGCAATTAATAATAATATATTAGGGCGATAAAATGTGATGTAATGTAATATAATTTTGTGTCATCAAATGAAATGAATGTAATGTAACATTCTGTAATGTAGTAAAATCCAGGTTTTGGTTTTGATTTAGGGGTTTTGGAATCTGTGTACATCAAAACCAAAAGGCCGGCTCTGTGTAGACAAAAAGAGTTCGTTTTCTCACTTGGACTCGTCAAATAATTGTATTGGTATTTCCGCTGTATTCGACCAGCTGATTGGTGTTTAAAACACAATGCCAATTCAGCTTTTCGTTCTTTCTGATTGGTGCATTTAGTGCCGCATCTGGGTATAAATTCCGCCTTAGTCTATTGTTCCGGTCTGTTTCTGACGTTCATACTCTGAGGAGTGTCAGACGAAAAAAGCTTTTAAGTATGCCCGAGAAAAATAGCGTTAATGCAATGCAGTGATACTCCCTGTGACATGATAATGAAAAATGAAAAAGATATACAGGGTTCAGAAAATATGGAAGAGGGCTGTAAGGAATAAAAATTTGGGGTCCTATACCTACAACACGCCCTTTCCTCTACTTATTAAAGAAGGTTACTGGATTCAAAAATTTCGCACGAATTAAGTCTTGGTTTTTGAATTCGTAAGATTCATGAACTGGTTTTGGGAGAAGGAAGATTCAAAAGCGAAGAAGAAAAGTCTTCAACACCGCACTGACCTTTCTTATCAATGCTTCGGCTACCTTCAAATTACCGTTAAATGCTGCCAGATGCAATGCTGTGAATCCATCATCCTTTTTCTCATTCAGTGTGATTGGATCGAGATTCATTGCAAGCAGAGCATTGATGGCACTAGAAAATAATGTAAAGATTTCATACGTCATTTAAGCAATGCATGAACTGCAAAAAGCAAAACAACTGTCCTTGTCTAGTAGAAGCAATCTCAGTACGAATCATCTATTTTAACCGCGTTTTACAATTTCTCTCTCCCTGATAACAATGGAAAATAATAGGCCACAATTTAGAACATTATTAGCGACAAGGGTAAAAGGGATGAGCCAAATATAGAACGAAGAATCAAGGTTGGGAGGACGCTCGGAATGGGTCTGACACAAAACCTGATATTCTTTTAGGGGTGTTAGATAAATTTGAGGTCATACTTCAACAGAAACTCTGCTTGAAATTATGAAACACAACACCTTCATTTAGAGAAAGATACCAATTTTTTTAAATGACATACGAAAAGGTTTACCTTTATCAATAATGTGCGAGTGTGCGCTCAAACCACGCATCAAGCTCCCTGTTGTAAAGACGGGGTGCCAAGATTTGTCCCCATCACATTTAAGAAATAAATTCGGTCAAATTCTGACAATATAGCAAGGAAACGTAGTCAGCTGTCATGCCCTTACCCAATCCAACTCACCCTAACCAACTCACACCATCTAGGTTACCACCAAGCAACTGAATAGTACACAGCAATTTAAGGGTGATCTAGGCATCCCATATGCATGGAAGGTCTTAATGTTTAGCACTACAATAATTTCTATCTACATACTTTGCGCAAGAGATATTCACTTACCCGACATTTCCTTTCAAAGCAGCGTGATGCAGACAATTAAAGCCCTTATCGTTTTTGATGGATATATCTGCTGCATTATCCAGCAACAATTTCACTATGCCATCATGCCCTTTTGAAATGGCATCATGCAACGGTGTGTCGCCTTGGAAATCCTAAAGAATTAATGAATGGGAGTATTATTATTATAGCGGAGTAGGGCAAAAGTGACACACAAACGGCTTTTCAGAGAAAATGCATTAATCTTGAAAAAATTCATTATTTTTGGAAATTATATTATGCCATTTATGGTACGCATGTAAATCAAATATTGAAAATCTAACAGCTTGACCTTGTCACTCTCAAAATGGCATTACACCCAGTGATATGCGATGCGGTTGATGATTTATAAAAGAATGTAGTACTGTTTTACTATCCAGTATCCATTGGTTGCATCTACAGACTCCATTCTATCTACACACAGAGTCTTCATTACACCTTCCTCACTTAGTCCTCCTTTTTTTATTAAAAAACTTGAGTTCGTTAATACTTTTTTGCAAGTAAGTATGCCACTTAATGTTGAAAAGTGAATTAATTCCACTATGAAGCAAAACACTCTGCATCGTCTCTCTTTGGCTCAGTGTCCTCTCAGCGGCGACTAAGACATGAGGGACAATACTGAATTAACAGCCCTTGCGTACTTCAAGCATCTTACCTTCAAACATGGTGCTGCTTTCAGCTGCAACAGGCATTCAACTACGGCGGTTTTACCATTATTTGCTGCCACATGCAGCGCTGACTGCCCAAATGTGTTTTTGGCGTTAAGGTCAGCACCAGCCTGGGCAAGGATTTTGATGGCTGTAGCTTGGCCGCCAAATGCAGCATGGTGTATTGCTCGAATACCTCCTTTGCCCTGAAAGATAAACAAGACAATGACGCTAAAGGGCCCATTACATGGAGCGGGCTGGCACGGTTATCCGAGATGAACGTTTTTGAGTGGGATTCCGGTGTCAGTAGCACTTTCTGTGCTTTGTAAGAAGACGGCACAAGACAGTAATTGCACGAAAGTATGATTCGATGAAGAGATTGAATAACTAATGAATAGACGAGGAAATGAATTAATGAATGAATGAATTGGAATAATGAATTAGCGAGCTAATGAATCAATTAATAAGTGAATACATGAATCATTTAGTGAATGAAAGAAGTAATGGGTAACTAAATAAATGATCGAATGGTTGAAGGATTCGTGTGCTGAATAAAAAAATGAATTAATTACTCTTATGTATAGAAGTAATAAGATCAAGATGAGTGATGAACGAAACAATAAGTACTTTAAAAATATATTATTAAATTAATGATAAAATGAATTAACCTCCAATTCTATATCTGCTCCGCTGGTTATCAAAAAATTGATGACTTCCACAGCTCCATGTTGACATGCAGCATGCAACGCAGCATTACCATCATGGAGAACATTTATCTGAAAAATCAAGATCAATAAGAATTTTCTAGCAGACATTGGGGGACTTGACATGGAAAGATAAACAGGCCAAGATGAAAGGTTTCGTCATGGGTCAATGCACATATGACGTCATTAATATATGAATGCATGAGTAAATAATTATTTAAGAGCGAGTTTTCCACCAATCTTACGAGTATTTTGTGTAATTTTAAAGAATAAATATGTGATTAAAAATTTATTTTACTTCGTAAATTAAATGTCTTCTGTCTGTGAGTAGGCTACAAAGACATTTTTTAAACCCCGGCCAAATTTTTCTTTTGAAATAACGCAGAAAGGACGTTAAACGAAAAAAAATTATTAGATTACTCAAATGACTTTTGAATGAATGAATGAACATATGGATGGATGATTGAACGGTTGAATGAATGCTTAATTTAACAAATAAGGAATGAAAGAAAAGTTGATGAAGAATATAAAAGATAGAACAAATCAATGCAAGAAAAAATGAATGTATGAATGAATGAGCAACTAAACAATTGAATGAATGACCGGGATTGCTCGATGAATGAATAAAATTACAAATGAATTAATAACAAAATTAATGAATGAAAGAAGGGGTGATTGAGAAAATTAATAAATTAAAGAATGAGTTAATGAATAAGTAGAAGATTGAATAAATCAGTGAAAAATTGAATAATAAATCAATGAATGAATGAATAGATGAAGTCTTGAAGGATGGGCAAAGTGAACGAATCATTTGATGACGTGACAAAGCAATGCAAGGTTAAATAAATAAGTCAATAAAAGAATGAAATAAGGAAGAGATGGATAAATAAATAAATAAATGTCTAAATAAATACCTATCTTATCGAATGAATGAATGAACACATTAATACTTAATTGATTAATGGTTATCAAAATTGTCTTTAAGGGCCTGTTTATATGGAGCCGAGTTACCCGGCTAGCCGAGTTACTCGGCAGTCCAAGTTACCCGTCATGTATACAAAACTAACGTAAACCCGGCTGCCTGTTTATATGAGAGAGATGAGTAACTCGGTTGGCCGGGATCCCGGCAAAACATGCGAGATCTCGGCATGCCGAGTTACCCGGATCTCTCATATAAACGCAAAATGCCGAGTTACACGGTTAGCCGGGACAAAATCAAATAAAATGCGAATGCGTTTACTGCAAAAAATTTGACATTAAAACAATCATGGCCACCAATCGCCAAGCAGAGATTGATGTGCATGAAGACGAACTCCCAAAAGCCATGAAATTGAAATTAGCGGGAAAATCGTTATACTTCGTGTAACACCGCCCAGAAGTAACTCGGCCAGCTGGGAAACTCAGCTCCATATAAACGGAATTTAATTTTCATCTCGTCTTGCCGAGTAACTCGGCCAGCCGGGTAACTCGGCTCCATATAAACAGGCCCTAAGGAACGCTAGTTTACCGGAACTTCTCCTCCGGAAAGAAGTTTTTGAACCTCCTGCAAGTCGTTTCCCGCAGCAGCCTTGATCAGATTTCCAGGCTTGTTCGTTTCACTTGATGATAGTAAGTCCAAGAGTGAAAGGAGGACAGACAAATGTTCTGTGAAAAAGAATTCCCGACTTATGTATATAATAATTTCTTAATTTTTTGACAGGTCTTTACGAATGTTTTGCTTATTTCTAGTCTCTATTTTGGCCTATCTTGCTTTCTCACTGCTTCAAAAAATACTGGTGATACATTCAGCCTAATTTACAGGGGCTGGGGTATGAAGCCAGAAGAGAAAAAAGCAGCAACTTCTTCAAATTCTTGACTGGAAATTTGCTACTGCTTCATTTGTTTGTTCGGGTGTTAGTTGCCTTTGCATATTTGTCTTTTTCTGATTCACTTAACGTTGAAAGAATTGAAGAATAAATGAGTAAATTGAATGAATGAATGAATGAATGAATGAATAAATGAATGAATGAATGAATGAATGAATGAATGATTAAATAAGTGGACGAATGATTGAATGAATGAATGAATAAACGAAAACGAACGAGTGAATGCAGAATGAATTAATGAAAGAATGAATAAACGAAGAATGAATAAAAGAATGAATGAAGGAACTAATGAATGAATGAATGAATGAAATATTAATGAAAGATTAAATGGATGATCAATTCCATCAATAAATTCATTAGATTATCAAATCATTTGTATCTGTGAATTGACAGAGAATATCACAATTAAATCAAGAAACACAACGTGAATAACATAGAAAACAAATATTCTTTATACTCTTTTCTGTTTGCATGACCTACTTTTTGTCCAGCTGAGCCCCCACATCTACACATCTTGGACACTAGACCACTAGCTCGATAAATCGGAATTCAGTACAGCTTTCTACATAGAGGTATCGTCTTCACAGCCTCGAAAAAATGTGTTGAAAGGTAATCCACAAGCGTATACCAACCTGGCACGTCGTCTTGACTTTCTTGGCTGTCACTTATCTTCGAAACACACAACGGGTTGTACGTCCAACGATTTCCAGCAACTTCCACCTAAAGGGGGGGGGGGGGGGAATCAGGTTGTTTGGAATTGCAATTACTTACTTTTGAAACAATAAACTAAAATTAGCTTTAAATTTCTGACATCTAAATGGAATGTACCTTCAAGTCATCGTCGTAAAAAATCTTCTCCACTTTACCAACCTTTCCTAGTGTCTATTGAAAAGAAAATAGTAGATTTATCATTAACCCTTTATGGGCCACAGTTGCCATATGGCAACTAAATATTGAATTGCATTTATTTTGTTCCAGTTGATTAGCCAAGCCTAAATTTGAGTTATAGTATGTTGAGTCATCTTCTTAGGCCTAAAATAAGAGTTCCTTCGGCCTGGTGCAAAGCGAAGAATTTGAAAATTTTTGGTGGAGATGTCGAAAATTTTTTGCGATGGCCTAAATTTTGCCCTAATTTGATAATCTGAAACTTTAATTTCCTTAAAGCTAGATGCTTTAGAATGGGAAAGTAAGTACTTTTCTTGTAGCATTTTAAACGCATTATCACTTGGCCTAGACGTCAAAACCATTAAGTTGACGTAGGAGCTGTCAGGGGCAAAAGTCCCTGGGGGGAAATAAATTGTTTAAAAATCGCCCACGCCCCCCAGACCAATTTTTTCACCGATTTTGTTTGTTTCTTGACTATATCTATTTAATTTGAAAATTTGAATGCTCTATGACAAGTATTTGAAAACTCGGCCCATAAAGGGTTAATGAAATGAGGAGAAGCAAACTGATAACAACAATATACTAATTGAAAAGGCAATTTCTTTTTTTGATGCTTGCTGCACTGGTGTAATGATTGACATTAACCAGAATAAATGGCCTATCAAGGAAAGGTTTACCACTCTGTTTCTATGATTCTTTTGTTTTCGTAGAATCAAATAAAACCGAAAATTTTCGGACGTTAAAGCTTTGGCAAAACAACTTCAGACAAAAAACTTTCGGACGATTTTTCGAAAAATTTCAGACAAACTATTTTGGACAATCAAAACTACGAGACTTTGGATTATTTTGAAGCATAATTCAGAAAATGCAAGCTCCAAGTTCAATTTAAGGGCGTATCTTTTGGTCAAATTGTGTTTTCAGCAGACGCCTTCTAGTAAGGGCTGTTAGAGGAACAGTCGTGCAATTTATGATACCAGCATGAAACTTGGTGAACCTACACAGTTTGATGCGCTGAAAAAGATAGGGTCGAGCCCCAACTCGAAAATGCCTCAAAATGCTATTATTAGCATGGGGTACTCGGTTCCAGCCCTTTTGAAGGCTCTTGCTGTAAATACAGTTCGAATTACGATATCAGGATGAAACTCGGTATTCCAACACAGTTTGATGCGCTGAAAAAGATAGGCTCGAGATACCAACTCAAAAATGCCCCAAAATGTTATTCTTAGCATGGGGTACTCGGCTCCAGCCCTTTTTAAAGGCTCTTACTGTAAAAAGAGTTCGAATTACGATATCAGGATGAAACTCGGTATTCCAACATAGTTTGATGCGCTGAAAAAGATAGGGTCGAGAGCCCAACTCAAAAATGCCCCAAAATGCTATTTTTAGCATGGGGTACTCGGTTCCAGCCCTTTTTTAACATAATAAATATTCTTTTTAACACATAAAATAGTAGCAAAGTATTACAAGTAAATGAGTGATTGAATGAATCAATGAAACAATGTAATGTTAAATAGACATTCACACGGATATTCATATATATCCCTGCATAGGTTTTTTGGCCCTAAAGAGGACTTCTGTGTGCAGTGATTCATATCAATCGCAGTTTTTACTGATGAATACGAATGGCCTAGGCATGAAACGAATGCGCATTCGCATAATGATAAATTGAGTCGTAGTGGTAAATTTTAAGTGTATGTCAAGAATACTTGAATCCGCGATTAAAAATGTTGTAAGGATACGTGTGCTTGAAGAGTTGCAAATTTGTTAGGATTTTTCAATGAACAACAAACTCACAGATTTCATTGGATCTATCCATTCTCCGTGGCCACGTTGAAGTCTTTTCACTTTTTCCGCATCACTTGAGATTCGCACGACATCACCCACTTTGAAAGTAGAAGATTTTTCAAGCTCGTTTTTATCGGTCGTTAGAGCAGCCGCGTTGAGCCTCCATCTAAGAAAAGCGATGAAGAATATTGATTTTGAAGATTTCATTTGAAAATAAGCAATCAACATTTCGTAGCAACCATTGGTATGATTCGCACCTTTAGTTAAAGGATAAGTTAGTTTCAACAGAGATTTGATATTCTTCAAAATTTCAACTCTGAGTCAAATTCGTTTTATCATTTTCAAGTGATAGCTATTTAACATTGACAAGTCGCCCAGATCAGACGTTAGCTACGTCCATATAAAAAAAACTCTTAGCTAGATTATAATTCTTCGAAAGATTATTGTTTCTAGGAATAAAAGTCTTGAAATAAAAAATACAGAAAATTTTTTTATTAGAATACTGTAGATTATTTGTCATATTGAGAAAACATAATTCTGTTAGGGCAAGAAATAATTAATATAAGAATGGAAAGCACGAAAATCTTTCTCGTTTCAGAGTATAATTCACAAATGATTTGATCCTTACAATAATTTCTCAAAAATACCTAGAGTTTAGATAATTAACGTCAATTTCCACTTTGCAGCCAGCTCAAAAGACTATCCCATATATTATGTCATATCATAATCTCTTTGATTATGTTGAATACTCGCATCATGCAACGGTACAAAAGTGGTGTATGGGAAACAATTATGTTTTCAAAATTTGCATAAAATAGCGATTGGAAAATTTTGGACTCCAAACAACGTGCCTACGTGCCATAATTACTTATGTGCCACGTGCCAAAGCTTTGTACATGCAAACGTGCCTCATGCCGTATTTTCTTTTGTGCCAGCATGCCAAAGCATTGTACGTGAAAACATGCCTCATGCCTTTTTTGTCTTATGTGCCAACGTGCCAAAGCTTTGTATGTGCCAACGTGCATGCGTGCCATATTTTCTTGCGTTTTGAGACAAAGAAGAAATATCTTTTCTTAGTTCAAACTGTCAACCCAATTAGGCTGGATCTCTTTAATACAAAAATGAATCTTGTTTTGAGAAAAGCTTAACCCTATTTGATATGGGCTATTTTTTGCCTCTCTAAGTATGGGGGGGGCGTTTTTCGCCCCCCCCTATTTATCTCAGCTGCTATTTGTCTGATTGAGATGAAACTTAGTAGACATGCGCAAGTAACCAATTGCAACTAATTAACACTATTGTTTGCTAATTAGTCACGTGACACGTTGCCTAGCGACCGTTTAGAGTGTGAA
>JAADKT020511770.1:0-12971 GCA_011763395.2 Chrysaora chesapeakei
GGAAGAAGCGTGTACCATCGCTAAGGATAGAGCGAAATGGAAAGACGTCACAAAGCTTCGCTTTGTGTAACTTTTTTCATTTACTTTATACTTTGAAGGAAACACCCACTCTCATGTCTTTCTATCTATATTTTTTATTTTTTATAATTTTATATTCTCCGTATACATGATGTACATAGTACGATATATGTTTCTGATGATGAGATAATGATTGCTGAACTCCGGAAAGGATTGAATAGATTCTCTCTTTTTAGGGATCTTGTATCTACCATAATCGATCTCTTCTTGATCAGCATCTTTGTCAAATTGGAAATCCTGAAGAAAATCCTCATTATCATTTCTCACGTCATCATTTGACTGTAAGGTCGTACCAGTTGTCTGGTGAGTTGTATGATAGCCTGTGAGCTTTTGCTGTTTACCATCAGAGTTGTCAAAGCTGATGTGCACACTATCTTTATTGCTGAATTCAGCTGATAAGTATGTGACAGCCTCTTTGGTGTTGAATCCAAGCCAAATTCGCAACTCATCTCCTTCAAGTTTAACATCAATTCAGTTAGAAAAAATGCTTCTTTATCTTTTAATACCCTCAGTTCAATCTTGCAGAAAAAATATTTGATGAGCTTATCCTCCAAATCTTGGCCATTAGTTAAAGGCGATTTAAGGTCGTATGTGTACGTTAACCAGAATAACATTTCTTGTGGTAATAAATATCCACTGCAAAAAGATCAAAACCACTGCTCCTAGCAAGGATATCGAGGCGTTGTGCTGCTTCGTAATACTTGTCAGATTCATCTTTCAGCTTACTCTTCATTGCCTTCAATAGTGTTTCCTGTGACTGGTCCCACTCACAACGTCCAAGGCCACCTTTATTATATGTAAAGTCATCACGATAGAGAATTGTGTCACAAATAAAACACTTCTTTTTAGTTTTGATGACTTCTTTACTTCACCTGCCTGTCTTGGTGTCACACCTTCGAATGTTTGTTCCTCTTCCATTCTTTTTGCTTCTTCCTTTTCTTGTTCTCTTATTGCGTCCATTTTCTTCTTTTGTTCTTCTTTTCTTCCTATCCTGTTTTTGAATGTAATGCAACAGTTTTCATGCACCTTGACCTTGACATCATGGTTTGGCATCTCTAAAAAAATCATATAACTCAGTATTATCCCAGGCTAAATAGTCCTTAACTTCCGGATCATTAGACCCTTTTTCCAAGGTTTAGTGCTTTGTCCAGGATTTTTCAAGATTAGTGCAAAATTTAAAAAACAGATCAATATTTTACCTGGAAAACGACTTCTGACATTGATGGACTCGTTGTATGGAGTATTGTCACAAACTTCTCTTGGCAGTTTTTCCCACCCTATTGAGATGTCTTTTAAAGTAGCCAGAAGAACAAGTACAAAACTATCAGATTCAGTAACTGAATCGTTACACAGGAGACATCTGCTGGTGGCATTGCCCAAATTTGCAACAGGTTTTAACGCCATTTCAATTTCATTTTTCAAGTATGTAAGAGACAAAGTTTGTCTGTTTCAAGATTCAAGTTTTGAAGCGCAGCAAACTTTTTTAAAAACAGCTTTTCCGAAGAATTTGCATTTAATGTAACATATTTTTATTATAAAAGAAGACATAACAATGCAAAAAGATAAACATTGTGGTCTTTTGATTTTCGTCCAGAAAACGGATGTGCTCATTCTTATTTGAAATATTTGATTTTTTTGCACATCCTTAATTATTGGTAACTGTGAATTTTTACACATATTAGGCAAGGAGTGTTATTAAGGGCTCATATACACTACAAATTAAAATCTTTCTTACACGGCAGGGTGCAGAGCAAAGAAGTGCAAATTCCAGAGTTTCCCACCTAACTTTTCTGCACAGAAAAATTAACACCTGACAATTATTTGGACCCTTGGTGACGGTTTTGATAATTGGATTTTTCTTAAACTCTACAGAGTTTGTGAACATTTTAATCTGCGATGACAGGAATCATTAAGAAAACAAAAGACTTAGAAAATAAGGAATGCTCTAGAGCATCCCTAACTTAATTGGTCAGCCCTTTGTTCCTTACTTGTGAAAAAAGTAAGGAGAATTTCCTAACATTGACCATGTGCACTGCACATCAAGGTGGTAATTCGCATAATCTGTGAAAGAATGTAAGAAAGTTGCTAGTGTATATGGTCCCTAATATAACAACTAATCTTTAAAAAAATAACGACAATGCCCGCAAAATTAAGCAAATATCACTAGATAGACTGGGGATATACCCCCAAAAGTAGGAAAAGGAAAGTGTTCGATATCTCAAGATAGCTTGATTTTCAGATGTAAGTCTTTTATTAAAGTTTGTTCAGCATCAAATTTTAAATCAAATGATATAAAACATGTTGGGATTTGAAGGAAAAAATTTTTTTCCCTATGAAAGGAGGCTAAAATGAAAAATCCGCCATTATGGCCCCCTGAGTCAAAAATCTGGGTGGCCCAATAGCTTAAAACATTTCTATTGTCATAAGAAGTAACCCAAACCAAATGAAAGTAGGACCAGAAAGTGGATAAGATATTCTTTCTCTGGTACCGGACTACTACAAACAATTCATGAAACTTACTAGCATCAAATTTTTCTTCTTGGTAGCAAAGAACCTTTTTGAATGCTTGAGGCTGACATTTGATTGCTTATAACACTACTAGGGTACTCAAAACCTCTTTGAAACTTTCAAGTGCTGGTGTTGTCGTTCCAACTACATACCACCATGATACATCTTTGATTATCTTAAAATGGTCTTCCACTTTCCTGACTTATAAACCAATGCCAGCTAGCTCAAGCATTGTCTCCATCTTTTGAGTCAAACTGAGTAAACTTTACAGACATTTTGTTGTTAGGGGAAAAAGACTTTTTACTGCAACCCTGCCTGGCAGATCCCCACAGATGGTTTCTGCTAACATTAAACTTTGAAACGTTGGCATAATTTAAGCCAGATGCCAGCTGTGCTAAAGCCTCTTGTAAAACTTGAAAATGTGAGATTTCTTCAAAAATTTTTTCATTGGCACTAGATTTGGGTATATTTTCTGGCTCAGCGAATGACTCAAATGGTGAAGGATCATTGAAAAGTGCATTGTACTCTTCAGTCAGATCAATTGCTGCTGTTGTTTGACTACAAGCACGGATATTGCTGGTAGCATCCTGACATTCAATATTCATTATTCTTTATTTTGGCAAGACAAAACTGAACTTTCCTTGTCTCTGTCTGTTGTATCTTTCTTAGCATCGGCACTACCTGAAGCATATGTATGTGTTGACTCAAACAAAGAAGGAAAGTCATTATCACTTTCATCTTTGCAAGCATCTGGGGCATCTTCCTTACGACTTTGCAAGATCTGCACTGATGGTTGTATGTATACTGGCTTCGTTTTAAAAAAATGATGCATGAGAGTACCATTAAGTGCCTGACCAAGGGCCAGTGTTGGTGGCAGCAGTTTGTTGTGAACTGATGCCAATGTTGTCAGATCGCTATGATCTGGGATCTTCTTAGCAAAAAGTGCTCTAATAATATGAATAACTTCTTTGTCTGTCCATTCCTTTTGAAGACAGCAGGCAGTAAGGATGTAACAACTCTCGGACAGCCAAACCTTATTGGTCTGTCTTGGTACAGAACAGAAGTCTGAATCTGGCAGCAAGACAATATCCTTAAAGATTTATAAGATTATTTATAAAATTAAATATATTTATATGATTATAAGATAAAGATTATTTCTTAATTATATAGTATTATAATTTGAATGAAATTGTCCATTTCATATGAGAGCGAGGTGTGTCATGATGTCATTGGTCACCAGCATCTAAGGGAGGCTTTAACATCTCCTGTCCTTATCTATCTGTTAAATTTACTTTGATCATGCTATTGGGAGCAATTTTTACTTCTGATCTCAGTTGTTTCTTTTTATTTTATATAAAGGAGAGAAACATATTCTTTGCAGATGAAATTTGCTGCCTTCAAAATTTGAGTGCCTCTTCTTCATACTCAGTTGTGTTCCGAACTTCGAAAATCATTTCATTTAGCTCTCCAATAACTCCATCCTGTAAACTGGAAATACCTTGGGGAGATTCTGTCTTAACTAGCTTGAACGTTTTCTCTATCTCCTCTTCTTTGTAATAATTGTCAGCCAAGGGTAGCTTATTACACGTATTAGTCTGTCTGGTGGCTTTAAGCAACCTCTGTACCAAATGAATGTGCTGGCAGGTGATTGCATTCATTAAGAAATCAATGCATGTGCTTTGGTATGAGTGACAGCAACTGTCACACTCAATACATTTCAAATGCACCTTTCTTTGCTTTAAGTAACATTGTAGACATTTTGGCCATTTTCTGCTGTGACCAACCATCTGTTTTTATTCTCTGGATCAAGTTTAACATTATTTTCACTGAGCCTGAGGCTATTCATGTGACGTTTCTGAAATATTTCTGTTTTATATGTACTTTTCCCTTTATTCAGCTTTATTAAGTGCTGAAATACTTTATCATAACTAACGTTTTCTATTATTGAAAACCGTGCATCCACTCTTCTGTTGTACTTTCCTTTTAAATAGTTATATTTGAATACTCTGTGAAAAGCTTTTACATACATGTTTGTGTTTATGCCATCACCTATTCTGTAGCAATACCCCTAACTTTCTTTACATTGTACCCAATATGTATTAAAATAAGCTGCAAACCTTTTTGCCTCATTCAGGTCCTCCAGCTGTTGTACCAGTGCATCAAGTGAGTCTTAAGTCTCAATAAACACATATCTGTTTGCTCTAAAACAGCACGTGGCATATGATATGTTTCTGCTTGAACCTGTGGGCTGCAAATTTTCTTCCTTAATTCCTTCTTCCAGGCTTTGTCAACATGCAAGGTACAGAATAGGCATTTTGGCTGACATTCATTGATTTCAGAAAATGCATCGTAAAATTGGATTGCTTAATAACTCATGAACCATTTTGGTGTTTTTTGGCTATAGTTGTCTGCTACGTTTCGAAAAAAGACTTTCAGAAATTCAAATGTTTCATGGTTGGACAAACACCAAGCAACAGGCTGCCCCATACCAGATCAACAACCATAAAAGTTGTTAACAGAAAGTCGTAAATGTTTGTCTGAAATGCAGACAGAAATGCAGTTAAAAGGAACCTTAAGGGATCACGGAAATCATTTAATTACATTTATTCCAAAGAATGAAGATAATATCACTCTTAAATATTGGAAAGAAAATATCAGTGAACTTTCTGCATTTGTTCAAGTTGCCAAGTCTACCATTATTCCAACGAAATCTACAAAAATGGTACACTCTTAAATTCGGAATATCCTCAACTGCGAATTGAAAAAACCACCATTTATCTTTTCACCATTTGAAATTTTTCATAAAGAACTTGGGGCAAATGTTGTTTTCCTGGACAACGTAACAAAGCATATGCAGCTGCCATTTTACAACAGCGAGACAGAAGATATCTTGCTATCAAAAAGAGAATCATTAGGGGTTGTTAACAACTTAGAAGAGGAAGAAGAAATTATAAACACAAGAGATTATAATTTAAAGCAGTTTGCAGCTGAAATCAAGGCCAGATCTCCTGCATATTTTGCACATTTGGATCAACATGTTCGTATTGAAGCTGACTCTTTGTAAAAAGGTATTCAGAAAAGTTACAGACGCCATCAAAGAAAACACTTGTGGAACATGAAATGATTCTGAAAGATGATATACCTGTGTCATTGCCAGCAAGAAGACTACCTCATAGTCAAAGGGGTGAAATTACAGGACAACTTGAGGATTTGCTTGCACAAGATATTATTGAACCCTCGAGAACACCTTATGGATCATCGATAGTAACTGTTAAAAAAGGAGATGTGAGTATGCAAATGTGTGTTGATTATCATGTTTTGAACTCAAAAACTGTCCAAGCAACGTATCATGACAGAAAAGTGGTTCTGGATGATAAATTGAAACCAGTAGATCATCTGTATGTATATTTGCCAAGATTAGCTAGGGTCAAATTAGCGCAAAATGGAATGGCTCATTCAAAGTATTGCAGAGTTCACATCCTGTGTATTCTATTGAGGTTCCAACCGATAAAGGCATCACCGTTAAAATAGTTACCAGAGATAAACTGAAAAGAGTTCCTGGTGAGCACAACCAAGATATGTCTTCAATTCAACCTTTAAGACTCATCTAGCCTACAGCTGAACAAGAGAGTTTGCCCCGGTGTCAAGTGATAGCAATTCTGAAAGTAACGAGAAGATCAGGAAGTGAGATATAACTTACCGCCAAGAAGAAACGCTATTAACTATTACAAAGGGATTATCTGTTTTCCAGTTGCTTTTGCATAAGACTTAATATTGTTTTCTTAATTTATTATGTACATAGCTTTTTCTAAGGGGAGAGGAGTGTTGTAGAGTTTATTTTAGTTTATGTTTGAGGTATTTACCTTATCATTTCTGCTTTGGTATTTTATCGTTATGTTGCTAATGGACTGCTGTCTCATTGCTAATGCATTTATTGTGTCGTGTTGAATAAGATATTACGTTCTCAATTTAAATGATTGATTTATTGTATAACAAAGTTAGTTGGATTTTGAGTTATCAAGACTGTGGACTGTGTGTCTGAGTTAAAAGTTATCAAATAATTTTTCAAGATTTTATACTCTGAGTTATCAATTTTATAATAATCAATTAATTATTTGTACATATTCATCATTCAATATAACTTACTGTTCGTATCAATCGCTGTGTGCTACCCTTACACATGGACAAGAAATACACAACACTAGTCTTCAGAAAATGGTTTGGTGACTCAGAAATTCCAACGATGCCTTTGAAATTTCACTTTGCCACTCATTGAATGAGAGCCAGTTATCACGGTACTCAGATAATTTAGCAAGTGATTGTTTGGTTAAGGTTGTAAGTCCACCAGCATTGCTTTCAGATTGACCAGGCAAACACCATTGGCGGCAACCGCCATGTTTGCACTGATCCAACTGTAACCAATTGCTACAACATACTTGACCTAACAATGTAGCCTCAAGTTCCCTTGAATTTCCAAATACAAACAAACAAAGACTTGTTTCCAGTATTGGTCCACCTTTTTACAGGGCAGGGTGAAATGACACAGAAAGAATGACAAATTGAGACAGTTGATGTTAAAAGAAACTGCCACCTGGAATTGTGAACAACCAGAAATGGATTTATAATACAATTATCTCTTAGTTTCTGTTAAAAAATGTAGTCTCCTTCTTGGGCTGTCTTGAGAGAGTTTACTGCCCACGGCCTACAATCAAATATCAATCATAATAATGATTATGAAAAAGTAAAATTTAAATTGTGTTCGATTATATTAATTACTTATTAGCAGTCTGTAGTACTGTTGGGGTCAAGAAAGTTAGCCAAGCCAATGAAATAATGTTCTTCGGCTCGTCTGACACTCTCTTTTCTGTCTTGTATTTGTAGTATGGGTGTCACCTATAAGTCTTGTACTGTGCATCCAGCATGACAGAAGTGTTCTCCCAGCCTAGATTTGTCTTGTCACTTGTTAATAATATCCCATATGTGTTTGTTGAATTGGTCTCATAGCCATCTTCCCATTTGTCCTATGTATTGACAGTTTTTGTTCCTGTTTTGTAGACATTGCTTGCATTGCAGTAAGTAGATAATGTTAGTAGCATTGCAGTCAAGTTTTTGTTTGATGTTGATTGTTTGGTTAGTAATTGTAACTGTTGTGCTGCTGTCTGGCATCAGTGCTGGCAGTTTTGAGTTTTGCCTTCAACAGATATTCACTCCTCAATCTTAGACTTCGTGAATGAACACTTGAAACTTTTTATTTTGTTATTGTAGCCACACCTTAATCACTTGAATTCAATCATATGCACTACATTGTTGCTCTTTATCCATTTACACTTTTTTTATAGCTCTCAATCTACTGTCATACCATGGAAGGTAAGGCCTTACTGTAATTTCCTTCTTTATTCGGGCATTTTTATTCAAGATACTCATTAAGCTAGCCTCATAGGTATTGATTAGATCATCAAGTTCATTAATCTCTGTGCACTTGTCAACAAAATCCAGCAAATCACTTCTGTTTTGCTTTTTGATCTATATATTTAATCTGCCTGAAATGTAGTTCCTTCCTTTCTAATCCTGGTCTCTCAGCCCCCATCAGACAAATAACAAAGGCATGCTCTGAGACGTAGAAACCCACCTGGGGTTCCTTAAAATGTTTGTTGTTTGGTTCAGATGTTATAAACAGATCCTGCATGTTCCCAGAGGAATGGGTTTGCTTTGTTACAAGCTGAGCTAGATTAAAGGCAGCCAATATCTCATTTTTTGTCATTTTTTTGTTGACATGTATGTTGAAATCTCCAATTATGACAAAATTTGAAGGTCCTACGGATTCCAAGTAGTCCGAGAATTGCTAAAAGAATATATCATTACCAAATTATAGGCTTTGTTGTTGATTTTCTACACTTTTGGAAGGCTAGGCAGAAGGAACATGTTGTCTCTCGCTTGTTATAATTACAACTACCTTGTTATTATTAAGCTGCTCTGTATCTTTGTAGGTGTATTCTGAGTTTTACAAGCATGGCGCCTCCAGCAGTAATTACGGTTACAGTGTGAGCATCATATCAGGTAGATATTGTTGCCAAGATGCCAGAAATTATATTCCTTGCTGTTGTTTTGAGACGAAAGACAATTCTTTGCTGTCGTCTTGCTGTTTGTTTAGAGACGAAAGACAACTGTCCAGCTCCCAAGCCAGTCCAACACCTTGCTAGGTCAATATGTCAAGTAGGACAGCAAGCCTGCCAGAATCGTTGCTGAAAATTGGTACCAGTAGACTAATTAAAACAAGTTGAGAATGAAAATAAGGTTTTTGGCACCAAGGTTTTTCATTCTGGTTTGCAGAAGGCTTACTATCAACTCAGAGTTAGCAACTTTGATTGATTTTGTTTGGTAGTGGTACCAATGTCAAAACAGCTTGATGAAGCTTATATTTTGAAATAAATACACCATGAATTTTCATTGAATCAAATGATGTTGTATTGTGCTGATTGAAGATCATATAGTGCAGATCAAATTAATTTCAGTTAGACTACTTTACATTATACGCATACAAATTTGAATACAATAAAATGCAATTTATTCTGAGAATGTAACTTTGTAAACAAATATCATTATGATAAGTTGTTTACAACTTGTGATTAATGTCTATTTTGAAGGTCTTTTCCTCCTTGTTTAGCTTCCATATGCAACTTCTGGTTTTTGCAGATAATCGATATCATGATCATGATTGCTCAAAAAGAATTTTAAGTAATAACGATTGTTTGAAGAATCTCTTCTGTGTCCCCCAGTGTTGCTTGAATAGGCTACTTCGTTTGCCAGTCATTACTACCTGCAGGGTAAAAGAACCATGTTTAACTCTTCTGTATAATATTTCAGGCATAAATGAATAGGGCATGATTCAGTTTTACGAGTATAACTGACCTTCTCAAATGGCAAAATAATTATTTGGCATTGAGTTTCCTTTAGAATCCTTGCAGTGATAAATATTGTTGTTCCAAAGGTTTATTTTGAGCTAAGAATAGTAAACAGTTTCAAAGATTTGAGCAGGCACATTTAGGGATTTGTAGACAAATATGTATTTTTCCTTAATACAGTTAGATTTCATTCATTCATTGTCAAGCATTCAAGCCACCATGATTAATACCAAAAGCCACACAGCTGAATACCATTTTATTTGGTATTTTACTTTCCCTAAGTGCACCTTACAGTTATTCCACTTGAGTAAGAAAATACCAAGGTAATAAATAAAATCTGTTCAATGTTTTCTATCTAAGCATAATACTAAGATATGAGACTGACTATGATTTCTGACATAACATTTTACGCCTTTCCTATCTACTACAGAAAGTTGCATAATTTCCAGTGTTTGAGCAATTCAAGTTCGTTTCATGGTCAAAGAAATCTTTCAATTTCTTAGTAATTAATTCAAAGCCATAAAATGTGATCGTTCAGAGGGGAACAATATTGTACCTTCCATTCTCGACAAGTTTCCTGAAAAGCTCACACACTGCCCGCCTTGACTTAACTGACTTTGCATTAATGGCAAACCTGAAAGTTGTGCTCATAAATGCACCCAAAATGCCAACTTGGAGAGGGGCTCTTCGGGGATCGATGAGACTTTTAAATACCGGAAGAATTTTTCTTTCAAGTTATGCATTCGATGTACAAAAAGCCCCTAAGGAATTTCTAAAACAACGCTACAAAATTGGGCCATTTTCTGCAAAATCTCATGGGCACCATCTTCACGAAACCTTGCTCCCAAAAGGAACAAAGAATAACTCACTGGCTGCCTTTCTGCTACCAACTTCTGAACAGTACGATGTAATCTTGTCATTTATAACCATAAATGGTTCAAAATAATATTAAAATTATAGAATAAATGAAGAAAAAACGAAAAACTTACCGATGATATTTTCGTGATCACTGTCCATCGTGGTGAAACTTTCCCGCTTTAAAAATGCACTCACTGGGCATGCCCACAACTGCTTCCACCCTCCCCTGAATCCATGCAGGAATTTCACTGAAGTTCTGATCATGCTTTTCAGAACAAGTCTAGACAAACGTTGGAAAATCTTCTTGTTCAACTGCCTATCCCACCGTTCAAGGAAAAAATGAAACTGTAAATGTTCCATTTTCTTTTTTCAAAACATTTTTGTCGTATTACCTTTTCTTTGAGAGTTCCATTGATCAGAATGAAGAAATTAAGGTTTTGTAGCAGTAACTTGGAGCAATGGGACAGCAGACCCTTACAGCAACAAATGATCATTGTATACGCTGCCAAAACCCTCTTGCACTGACATTAGCATGTAGCTCCAACCCAACTCACTCTCTGCTGTCTGCAAACAAGGCTTTTTGAAGACATCTTAGTAAACAATCAACAGCAAGTCAGTCATTTGGTAACACATCTCACTGTGGTGTAGGGTGACAAAACCACCAACATTGAGAAAGAGCATGCTTGACGCTGAACTTTGCTTTGCATATGCATTCGAGAGGAAGATTCTTCAGGTTCCATGCGTATATAAGGCAAAATATAGTGTAAAACTTGCGTTTGGTGAGGTTGAGAGTTTTTCTGATTTCAAGGGAATCAAGGAAAACCTTATTGAAGCTCCATCAGAACACCCTATCTCATTGGCCTTTTGTTCAGAAGGTGTCATCTTTTCTCGAAGAGAGACAATGATACTTTCATAGCAAACAGACTTCTTTTTGGATAGATCAGAATGAACATGCTCTTGTTGGAAGCTTGATTTTAGTAGATCATTCTCATTGGTGATTTTCTGGGTCAACTGCAGTGTGATGCATCATGTGGCATCACTTTATGAAGGTGCTATCTTGTCAGTGCTAAGGAGACAGCAACAATAGCTCATCATCACTGCAAAAGCAGCCCTCCCACAAGCAGGAATGAATTATTACGAATGACCTCTACAACTGGTCAAAGATGTCTGGTCTTTGTTGTTTGTTGCCTTTTGCTTGTCTTTTAATCTATACAGATTGGGGTAGAACAGAGTTTGTAGGCTAGGATGCTATATTTAATATGATAAGTCATTATGAATAAAAGAAATTGGTGTTGCCAGAGAAGTTAAGGATGTAAAAGGTGAATACAGAAAAACCAAAAGAATATACGAAACACAAAATAGAAGGAGTTATACTAAAAGATATAAATATATAAATAAAGACCATTGAAATCAATAAAATAAGTTAATATAATGTGTAAAAATAGTTTGGAAAAAATGAGGATAAAGATGAAACAGGTATGCCTATCTAAGAAAGAAGGGTAGTAAATACGGAGTAGTAACAAGAATTAATAGATATAAGATATAGGAAAAGGTTAAGGATAAAAAGGCATAAAGCAGAGGAAAAAAGGAGGAAAGAGGGAGGCAGAGGGAAGAAGACAGTGTACGTGGGAGGAAGAGGAATACAGAGAGGGGGTATAGCTATCGTAAAAAACGAGTAAAAAGTAGTAGTGCAGTACAGAGGGAATGGTTTAATGATGAAGTTGAACTACAAAGGAAAGAGAGTGAAGAGAAAAGGCCAAACAGAAGTGAAATTCTGGAAAAGGCAAGTGAAATCCGGAAAATCCGGAAAATTAGAAAAAAGGAGAGGTAGAAAGGTTGAATAAAATGTGAATTAATGTAGAAAGTAGCTAATTAGTCTAATAATAACACAATAACCAAACAGTAGAAGGGATCGATAGGAAGAAAATAAAGGGCGAGAATATACCTTTGGGATAAGCTCTTTCAATCTTAGGTAGCAGAAAAAAATGACAACTTGCAAATACCAGTCTGTTAAGAACATAGAAATGATGTATGCCAAATGATATCACCAGATTGTAGAATTTGTTGATATCTATTGTTTTTGTGTGTAATCTGGCCAGATGATAGGCTGCTGTAAAGGATCAAACGTAACCAGAGTACTAGATGAGTACCAAAGAACAAAAGGATTGGGTGTGGGTGAGCAGCGAAAAAGGAAGGAATAAATACGGAAAGTGGGAAAGAGGGCTGGTGACTAGAAGAAAGAAATTATTACTGGAAGAGAAAGAAGACTGGTAAGAGGAAGCAGGATAAAGAAGAGGGGACTGGTACAAGAAAAACCAAATAAGGAGGAGCGAAGATGGATGATGTAAGAATTAAGAAGTAAAGTTGAAGGAACAAAATGGGGGAAAGAAGTAGGGAATAGGAAATATGAAAAAGTGGAAAAATAATGAGATGCTATAATTATAATGATAATGAAAATTATAATAGTAATAATAATAATAATAATAAAAATAATAATAAAATAATAATAATAATAATAATAATAATAATAATAATAATAATAATAATAATCCCACTTACGAGCATCTTGAGAAAAGCAGCACCTGGGTATGAGTTTTCATCAAATAAGGTTAAGATCAATCATTT
>JAADKT020511881.1:0-12964 GCA_011763395.2 Chrysaora chesapeakei
TTCGAAAAGTATTCAATTCAATAAAAGATCGAGTAAAGAAGAGTAACAACAAAAATACACGCTGGTATTCTTATCTTCATTAATATTCCCCCTCCTGGGCCTCCTGTGTATAGAGTTGCTGATAATTGCATGCATTCAATAGCATTTGACCATATGATATAATGATGCCCCCTAACGCCATCCTGTGGAATCGTCCATTGTTACAGTCAACTTCTTCAGATCAAGCTCTTTTTTATATTTATAATCTTTGAAGTTTGGAAAAATTAGGTTTCAGCAGAAGAAAACTGCCGAAACGATGAAAGGAAGGATGGAAAATAATGTCGCTCTGCGTGGAACGTGAACTTTTTTAGAGAAGCCATCACTGGTATAAAAGAGCAACAAAACGTCGTCTACCAAATGCGACTAACAAGGATGCCGGAGCGATGGTCCACTGGGAACGTAAGGGCAATTGAGATAAAAAATCAGGGGGTTTGGTGGTGCTCCCCCAGGAAATTTTTAGTGTCCACGCCCTTTAGATTGGCTTAAAATGCAATAAAAGTTTTTGAAAGAATATAAATCATGTTTTTATACGACATTTTTTGGCTATGTCTCCACATATATTCATTTCGAATTGCATAATCTCCCCCATATTGCTTATTTTGAAGTTGCACTCGCCAGTTATTTTGTGCTACTGATGTGTTAATGCCAAAATATCGTATTTAACGTTGTCAAAGTCAATTAATGTTTAACATTGTAAGGGCACTTTTGCCCCCCTTGCCCCCCTTAGGAAAAGGCAGGAGGGGCGCTTGACCCCCCGAGCCCCCTCTCCGGCGTCCCTTGCGACTAAGATCAGTCCAGATTTGGAACATTTACCTTGTGACCGTATATATCTTGTGACCGAAGCCATAATTGAGTTAAAGAACCCTATTTCATTTCTGCTACCAGATACAGAGGTGGCGACTTCCAGCTCTGAACTGTCTTTATTGTCATCACTGTCAACAAGGTAAATCGGAACTAAAGAAGCTACAAGTAGAAGCTACCATTATTTACACCAGAATTATTCGATCAGAGGTTTCGCCCCGGGCTTGGAAAGTCGTTCGCCAACATGCCACTATTAATAAGTCAAGTTAAGTTGCTGTTTTTGAGTCTACTACTAGCCTAGGGCTACTCAGTCGACTTTACACTTTACCCCTGGTCTGTATGTGAAAAGACCATGGTTCGAACCCACAACATTTTCGTTGTGAGTCCTGCACGCTTACCACTGTGCCGCAGAGACCAAAATGGGGCACAAGCTACAAGACAACATCAGTGTTATCCGCCAGATGCTCAAGCTCCGGCCTACGTTAAATAAAGATTGCTTGTGTGCCGAACCAGTCAATACCCAACAATTCAAGCAAAGAACATGGAATAGTCAAAGAGTGACAGAAAAGGGTATGCGGCAAAAAAGGAAGTAGAAAACATGACAAACTTTTGAGCCCCAGGAAAATTAAGCTTCTTAAAAACGAAAACATAGTTTAAATTAAAATACGTAAACCGTTCAATAAAACATTGCGATGTGGCAATACGGGTGGCCAAGCAAAAACAGTTCATTGGACACTGTAAAATGTACACGACTTACAAAAGTGTCCTAAATTATACAACAATAACAAAAGTGTCACAGATTACATTCACGATCGTTTAGATGAGTTAAAATATCAATTCAAACCTTTTCCTATGCTTTAAACACTCATCTTAAGCTTGTTGTGCTTGAACACCAGGCGCTAGCCTCGAAATGAGCCCAGTAAAGGAGTACAGAAGCCGCCTTGCAATGCCTGGGCATCTCGGGTGACACGCCATTTGTTCGATACCAATGCGCATTTGTTGAAACATTAATCTAAAAAGACAAGTATACAACTTTACAGTTTTTTTTAACAAAAACAATCTTTTCAGAAAAAATTCTGAATTAAGTTCTGCTTCACCAGCCTGGATTAACAAAGAAAATCGAAGGAACTCTTTCAGAAACTTTTCTGTACTGGGTAATTTTTGTAGTTTTCTTAGAAAAACGTAGTACTTTGGATCCCCACCTTCCCTCCCCCCCCACCAACGTGAGACCTGTTTGTGTTATCAAAAACGCAGTACGAATTTCTAGATACCTACTCAAAACGGAATGGGCAGTTTATATCATGCTGAATAGCTACATACACTCTTTTTTTAAAGTTCTTTTGCCTAGGAACAAAGTAAGAATAAGCTTTTCACAAGGCCATAATATGGGCGGAATATTAAAGTAAGACAGTCAGACTGAATGTTAAAAGCAAGCGAACACAGAGATAGACAAGCATGCTGCATTTTAACATAAACCAACCAAGTGACATTCAATAATAAATAATACTGCCTAAGTAACCGAGGAATTAAGAACAGACTGAGAACAAGATCAAAATTTCCTGGTTCTTATAAAATAAGAGTGTAATTTTAACATGAATATTTGAATGTCTCCTCCCCATTGACTAAGGGCTTCACCAAAGGGTGCAAGGGATGGCTTTAGTTACAAGGTTAATTGCAAGCCGTCTACAACAAAGCTGTCCTCTTGTAGTGAACATGTGGGTTTTTAATTGAATAACTTTGAAACTAATGAACATGCTTGACCGTGATGATGACAATGACAAAGTATGAATTCTCCTTGTTTCTTATTAAGAATTTATAGATTTTGACAGATCTCATTTCAAAACAGCCCGCCTCCGCACCCGCCCATATTGAATGTTTCTTCATATGTTTCACTGCTAAAACAGCGAGTCGAAGATGCAGCTGGCCAGTTTGTCATTTTAATAGAATATAATTCAGATTATAGTGCATGGAGTTTTAACACTTTAATTTTACAGTTGGCACTCTACTAAATGAGTATTAGTTTGTGTCATCTGTTCTGAAAAACAGCTTCATTTTATATTCACACTTGCATGTCATTTTCGAGATGTCCAAAACTTCAAATGCGATGAACAGCGAAAAAAATTGGGCGTAAAAATTTTTCGTCGGACACTCGTTAGAGTGTAAATGTCAGAAACAGACCGATGCGATTGACTGCGGTTGATTGAAATTAAAAGCCGGTCGAAATGCACCAATCAGAAAGAGAAGACGGATCGTCTCCATGTTTTTAAAACACCAATCAGATTGCGATATATAGCGGGAAGACCAACAAAATTCATTGCAAAGTCCAAGTGAAAAATGAACTCTTTCTTTGCCCATACAAAACCGGCCTATCGGTCCATTGGCCTTGCGTCCAATTTAGCCAACTGCTTCGGTCTCTTTCTGACGTTTATACTCTTATTTGTGTCAGACGAAAAAAGCATTTATGCTCTATGATTCTGCTTTCCATCGTGATTCACACACTTGCTTCTCGCCAGCTACGTCGCCATGGATTCGCAAAAAATAACCTCAGGTTAAATACTGTGTGCTTAATCCATCGCTTCAGTCGTTCAGTGTGACCACAACTCGTGGTTGTAGCAAGTGAGCGATCTCTATTTGTTAATGCAGGCCGGAGCATAATGCTGATGTGGACCAGACTATGTGGAATCGGAGAGGGGACGGATGACTTAACTGTGCTGTTGGCTTTGTGGAAAGTGGTTTCAACGAGTTTCGAACCCATCATTTGCAGATGGTGAGCCGAATGCCTTGATCACGTGGCCAAACCATCTTCCCCAGTATGCCTAAATGTCAATGTCAGGGGGTAGGAATAAACATGTCCTCCTTGGTAGAAAATTTCAGAAATTAATCAGCTGGGAGAACACTCTTAGAGAAGGGGGAGCATCCCAGATCATGTCGTACTCCAGTTTTCTATTAACGAATACCTGCAAAGTGATGAGGGGCTATAACTTGTGTAATAAATAGACATGTTGAAAAAAGGGGTCAGTGACCCGGGGGGTAGCTCCCATATGTATGGGTATACGGGATGTGCCATTTTTTGAAGTACCTTTTAAAGAATGGAAAATAAATTTTGGGGTATCAAATTTGCCAAAATTACAAACTTAGAGGGACAATTTTTGCTAAGATGATCAATTTTAATAAAGTCGCAATAACTGCCAAATAAATTTCAGCTATATAACTCTAAAAACAGACTTTTAAGTATTTCCATGTATTATATTCATATTTTTTGCAAACTTTGGGGTATACTTTTAAGAATTTTCATAAATTTTGGGGTCACATTCTTATTAGGTAAATGGCACATCCCCGTCATTGATCTATTGAAGTTACCTCTCGGGGTCAGTGGGTTTTAAAACAACTAAAATAAACTTTACCTTGAATAAGGGTTCCTCCTAGATGTATATCTCAGCTGAACGAAGCGATAATAGAAGAAAGGCACTAGAAAGCTAGCTTGTCCACTAAAAATAACAAGAAATTTATAGACAGTAACTGAATATTGTTAACCAAAACAAAAACAAGATCAGGCTCTTGTTAATAAGAAATCTACTAGATAACTATTATCTGGAAGCTTTTATGGTTGTCTAACCGAAAACCCTCAATCCGGGATAACTAACTTTAGACCGGATAGATGCCCTTCCATCAACCAGAATTTCTAACAAGACCACAAAGCAAAATCTCAAATGTCTGACAAAAAATGTCCGACCGCCGATTGCCGAAACTGATCCACTAATCCTTGGCGGGAGAGCGATGGTTGTAGCCTGATAGGCAGTGGGTGGAACTGAGTAAGCCCAGAACTACTGCTAACGTCAGAGGAACATATGCGACCCACTACATTAACGTTTTACATGGAAACAATGTACTGGTTTATAATACTAGATAAATCAATTTTTAGGTACGTATTTCTTTGTTCTCTTGTAGTGGATTATACATTCTTTAGTTTAGGCCCTTCCTTATCATTTTAGGCCATTTCTATAACCATTCATTCATTCTGTTGTTTTCCAGCACTCAGCAACGCATCTCATTATCTCGGCATCACCCACGTCATTCGCTACACCCACTCATGCCTGCATTACATCATCTCACAAGGTCATTCTCGCATCACTGCAATCATTGCCTTATTTGTCTTACATCTCAATTGTCGTTCAATTTCCTACACGATCTCACCATAGGTATTTCCTTATTTGTAACTTTTGGATTCTTAGGCAACTTCCGTATCTCAACTTTAAATACCCGTGTTTCTTTGTAAATATTTAGTTCAGTAGATAGTTCAGTAGATTGTTAATACGAAACGCTCGTCTCTTTCTCTGGTCTTTCTCTGGCTCCGTGTTCCCCGCACCGCACGTTAAACCAGCATCAATCGACGAAAGCCAGTTCCTCTGGAGTTCACAAGCAGTTAAATTAGTAAAGCAGTAACACACTCATCTGTTTTACTAAACTCTCTCTCGAAGACTTGAAATAAACATTACTTGGAGTGCTTCCGTGTTGGTGAACTATTTCTAAAGTTTTGGGCAATTTCTCAGCTATATCACAGTTCGCGGAGAAATTGACAAAAATACAAATTCTAATTTTTCAATTTTGCTATAAGGAAATGCGTTAAGTTAACAATAAATGATAAAAAATAAAAGTTTATCAAATTGAGCATTTATGACTAAACCATTTGCCCATCTTCTCTTTCTTTCTTCCAGTGTCACAATATTTGTGGGAAGTAAATTGCTTACCTAAACAGCATTAAGATGGTAACAGGCATCATCATGATTTCTGAACTTGCAATAAACTGTAGCATTGCTTGCTGAGTTTCTCGATTTTCTACTTTTTGAACAACCAGACGGATCCTAATTATAAACAAAAGAATTATTTCAGTCAAAGCCTAATACCGCTTCACACTGCAAGTTAAATTGGTAATCGAAAGCAGTATAAGCCAAACATCGCCAACTTTACTCCCAACATTTTGCTAAACTTCTTTTTTTATGTTATTCGGTGTTGGGGCACGAGTGGCTAAACGTAGCCAACACATTTCAGCCAGAATTCGTATCAAAACAGTGGTATTGATTGAAGAGCCTAGGACACCTTAAGGAAATTTCTCATCTGGGTTCGTTTCCAAGTATTTTCAATCCCGAAAAATTAAAAGTTGTTTAGCAGCTTGCTTCTTTGAGAATGAAAATGCTGTTTCGCTGGCTAGCCCGGAACATATCGTAAGATGTTCAGTGGGTTGTTCATGTTCAGTCTATTCACCCAGAGCCTTTCTCAGATGTTCGCCATCTTCCAGAACAACGCTTCGCCGACCCAGGCCTAGTTGAAAAGGTCTATTACATAACCGAATCACTACTTGCCACGTGCCATCCGACTCATTTCTCTCTCTTCAATTTGTTTGAGTTGCAACATAAATGAATCGATGTACATGGAGATTTGACTATTTGAAGCATGACTATGTTCAAAGCTGATCCACATGTCGAAAAGACGAAGCCGGCGAGAAAATGTCTCAACAAACCTGCCGTGTAATCGTATTAAGAAGTACACATTGAAGACTAGAAGCACCGAAAACGCACATCTCAACAAAGTCAAGAGGCTTAGGCCATCAAATCGCGCGTCAAAGATACGAAAATTGTCGTTAGCGAAGCATGGTTGTATTTGTCGGTAATTTCTGTGTGCAGCAGGTTTAAAACACAACTAGTAGGATTTAATAATAAGGATATTCCCCAACTGTCTTAGCAACTTGAAGGTGGCACGTAGCTACTAACGTTGCATCTGAAACTGGGAAGTTATGAGTAACATAATTATTACTTACTTTTGCACGATTCCACTTTCAGATCCAAAAGCCTGAAACAAGAAAATATGTTATTAGAAGAAGCATTATAGGAACTTCATTAACGTCTCAATCTCACTCGGCTGACCTACCTCGTTTTGAAGGTTATTTGTTGTTGCTGTTGCTGGTGTTGTTGGTGTTACCTCAAGACTCAACAGATGGTCAAATGTGGACAGTGCAGTGTCTCAAGAGTATCCTATTACTTTAAGTATTATGCTGCCTTCTGTCATGTAACATAGGCCTAAATGTCAACTTCATTGACTTATAATTCAAGTCATAGTTTTCGCTTCTTACACGAACGTTCTCGCGAACAAACCCTCAGCACAAAGATGCATAAACTTCCTGAAAAACCTTGGCAAAATTTTTAGGGAAAACCGCATACTCTTTGTGCTATTCCGCGGCAGCATGGTCCAGTAAATCAATATTGTTTGACCTGCATTGTTCGATCGATTGGTAAAAACCTCATAATAAAACTCTTTTCAATAATTTCAATCGGGATCATGGTCCAGAATATGAAATTCTTAGTCCGTTCTTAGTTCAATCAGGAGTGCATCGTTCGGAAGTCGGTAAATGAATGTCCAAGGTACTCATTCGTTTTAAAATTTCCGTTCCCAGGCACAACCTGCAGGCCTATCTAAACCGTTTTTTGATAGGCTTCTTGATTTCTTGATTTCTTACTTAGTGTTGCAATATCCTAGGCCTATTTGATATATCTTCTAACAGAGTGGATAGGCAATATGCTCCCTGTTTCCGCAAAGTATGGGCTCACAAGACAAATCTAGGACTATGACAACCCCAATCCTTACTCTCGGTGTGACAAAACTCATGATTCCTTTTGGCCCTAATTACACAGAGCTGGTGGCTTTACTTATTCACTACTCAAGGGAAATTTTGCATCAGCGGGAATTGAGCCTACAGTCACAACTTCTGGGTCAAACTTCCTTACAACTTTGCCTTCAACTTATATACCTTGCGCAGTTTTTGCAATAGCTAGATTTGAAACTATGGCGTTCTAAAGCCAGGCGTATGTCGACGTACGATACGTTAGAACTTGCATCAACTAGTAACTGCTAACTTATATCGACACGTAAACAGCCAGTCAGAACTTATAGGATACAGTTGAACGCAGTCGCAGCGATCATGCCCACTGCAATTGACGGGAATCAGCTGTCAACTAATCGCAGAAGAAGAACATGCCCAACTTTCTGAAACTGTGCACGCTGAATAGTTACCGTCAAAAAGGAACCAAACGCCAACTAGTTGCCAGAGCGGTTATGTCCTTATCAGTTGTGATAAGTTAGTCCCAAAAAATCACCAATTAAGTCGAGATAAGCCTGGCCTAACCTGGCTGATCCAAGTAAGAATAAGAATACAATATAGATGAAAAAGTATAAACAAATACTTACATCAAGTACTTTGCGACTGAAGGTAGCAGCATGTAAAATCGCAAACATAGTAATTGGAATCAAAGCAACTGAAAAACGTTAAGGAAAATTACATTTTTAAGGAAAATTACACTTTTAAGCTACCAACACCATCGAAGATGCGTTCAGTTGCCAAAGATAGTGCCATTTACATAACACTGAAATATCACAATTAAGAACAAAAAACGTTTCATAATACCCACCCAAACATTGTAATAATTATTCAAAAAAACCTTATTAGCTAAAACTATCGTTCAGGCTCTAGTAGACTGATAACACGAGTCCCAGTTGTCGCTGCCACCACCTTAAATCACTTTGTTGTTGTTTGGTAGCAAACAATAGACAGCTTAAAACTCCAGAACACCTCGAGACCAACTATCTAAAGGACTGACGCGCCTATGGATGCCCATTTCTCCCTATGCTGTGCCTTCCTTGTGGCTTCGACAAAGTTCATTCCAGTCCATTCTTTGATGTTACTGAACCACGTTAATCTTGGCCTGCCTGTTCCTCTTTTCCCATTGAACTTCCCTTCAAGGAGAAGCCTTTGAATCCCGTCTCCTCTAATCAAGTGTCCAAAATAAACACATATTCTCTGCTTAATTGTTCTTATCAGTGAACTTCTTGTATTCATCTTATGTAATACATGATCATTTGCTTTATGTTCTTTGTATGGTATTTTTAGGATTCTCCTATATATCCACATTTCAAATGCCTCAATTTTTCCAATCATTGCTCTAGTTTATGTCCATGTTTGCTATACTGTTGCATGAAAGCTATACTATTTGGATCAAATTATTCGAGTTTTAGTCGGGTTTTCAATTGGCAGTTTATGAGTAGTAGCCAGAGCACCAAGCAATTAGCAAACGGTGAAATAATATAGTAAATCTAAGGCTGTAACATCGTCTGTCTTATAGGAGTCCTTCATCAACGTCAGGTGCCGTCTGCCGAGGTGAAAATCACTTTCCTTAGAACTGGAGGAGATTTTTGGGATTTACACAAAAGAACAATAGAATTTCTTGAAAATTATTAAAGGATTTTCAAAATAACAATAGGATTTTTCAAAACGTGGACGAGATTTTTTGGAGTGATTTGCCCCTTGCCGTCTGATCTACCATTGCTCTACCTTTGCGAACTCTGCATTGCATTCGCGAAATGTGCGCTGTGTAGAACATTTCAAATGTGAACTCTCATTGACTAGAAAGGCAAACAAATTTGTGGAAGTCATCCATGTGAGCTATTTACGGCCGTAGTTCGCCACTATTTCAGATCACCCGCACATGTCATGCCCGTATAAGTCACTCAAGTTGCCAACCTTGGTAGTGTTCTACTCAAAGCAGGTTGGGTGCTGGCTGTCATGGCTGACATGGCTGTCCAGTCTTCCCCATGCTGTGCAATGCTTCTGGCTTCAGCATAAACTTCTTTCCCAACCATTCCTTGATGTTTTTGGACCATGTTGACCTTGGCCTGCCTCTTCCTCTTATCTCTTTTAATTTTCCTTCTAGGAGAAGACTTTGAAGCCTTCTAAGCACTTAAGCAGCCTTGCTGTTTAACATGGTAATAAGGGCGTTTCATATTGGCAGCTAACACTGGAAACAAACATTGATATACTGAAGAATGAGAGATGAAAAAACGACTGAGTAAGGAAGGATACGTGTAGCAGGATTTGCCATCAGAAACAAAATGCTATATGCCAAATAATGGAAAGCATCTTCTTGCACAAGTTGTAAGAAGAAGGCTCTACTAAACTGGAACCTCTACAAAAATAAGGTTAATATAATACATAGATTAGCATAAGATTATTCAGAAAATTTGGCAAATTGCAATAATCATATAGAATGCGAAGTCCTGATTTCAGCATATTTAGGATGGTTGAAGCTTTTGGAAACCTGATAGCAAGGTTGTAAGCAGATTGCCATTTAATACACATATCAGTGCAGTGCTTTGCTTTCATATTTTGATTATTTTAAAAAATTATCTTGCAGTTTCCTATTTCTTGTTCTAAACAGTGTCAGGGGAAAAGAGACTAAAGCACAGTAAATCAAATTATTTCTGCCCCTTTGACAATTGCCCAAAACCAATTCAAAAGGTTCCTAGATACAAGTACGTGATAAAGGTACATCTATCAAGGTCTCAAGCACACATCTGTGCAAAGTGATATAACAAGTGGTTCATGGCTTTCAAGTTCAAGGTAAGTTACAAAAGAAGTATTTAAGAAAGATGAAGCAAAAAAGGGAATATAACAGTGAACAACAAGGAAATTGAAAATGATAAGGAAATGATGTATATTGGGTCTTTGATTACTGATAACTATTATTTGCAGACTTGTGCAGACAAATGGAGACAAATGGATTGCCACAGTGGTCAACTTTGTACTCTCCATTTGATGATGATGATGATGATGATGCAAGAAAGAAGAATAAGAGCAAAATCATACTTACAGGAAGCCTTTGATGAAGACGTAAGGCAGAAATTGTGGCACAAGATAGAATTACTCTTCGATAACAATTGAAACTAAACTGGGCTCTGTAAAAAAATAAATTATAGGTAAACTAAGTACAAATATGTACACGCTTTTGGAAAAAGACAGTACTATTACAGTGCATCGAAATGTACAAAAGAAAGCGTGGCTTGAGCCCCTCTTTTATGCAAGAAATCTTTCCATCAGGTCAAAGCCACTATGCACTGAGAAACGACTTGAGAAGAAATGAGTTCTCAATTCCTTCAGTAAGAACAGTGCCTTCTAGAACTGAAACTCTAAGATTTATGGGGAGAGAAATATTGCAAGCCTTCCTCCCTTTATCCAGAATTCAACTTCCTTACCCAAATTTTAAAACAAATCGAAATGTTGAACAGCATTCAGTGCGAGTGTAGACTCTGCCAGAGGTTAATCCTATCGCTAGGATTTTTACAGATAGAGCTTTTCGATTTATACATCTTTTTTAATTGAGCATGCTATTTTCAATAGTTTCAAATTTTCATCAGATATTAAGATAGTTGGCTTTAATTAGCTGTATGGTTATTTTATACTCTACATTTTAGCTACTGTTTAGGCCAACTTTGTAAAGAATGTAATAATTCAACTGATTACTTTATTTATTTTATCATAAGACATGGCTTATCATCTTTATTCACCATTTCAGAGAGTTAAAGAGATTGCCCCAAATTGTGATCAAATTAATTGAAAGAAGTTTGCAGCTCACCCCATTATCGGAACAATGAAGAAAAATGTACAGCCAATTGCATAAAGTCGAAGCATCCAGAGAGCAGTGTCATATTTATTTTGAAATAAGATGGCCTGAAATGTAAAACATGTAAACATAAGTAAAAATAAATCTCATATTGAATTGCAACTAACTACAGCCCGGCGATTTCGGATAGAGTTATCTGAGGAGTCCAAGTGAGAGAACAAACTCTTGCTGTCTACACATGACCTGCCTTTTGGTTTTGATGTAGACAGATTCCAAAACGCTTAACCCTAATCCTACAGGGATTTTTTTATCGCAAATAGCCGGGGAGGGTGTTTTCCACCACCTCCAGAATTTGCTTTCCTGTAGAGTGAGAGCAATGAAACCTGGCACAGGCATGAGCTGATGTATCAGGAGTAAGGTTGGTAAATTGGGGGTCTCCCACTTCTATTATGATGTCATTATGACATCATAGTCAAAACATGCTATCAATGTTGGTCAAAAATTGACCTTCCTAATCAGTCAATTCTGATAAGATTTACTGATAAAAATAGGCATTTATGTGTGGTTTTGGCTTGACCGCATTCCATATAAGGCAATATCATGTGACCCATTGTTATTATTATTGGGATTATTTTGTATCACATTGTAGCTTATACATAAAGGCTTAAATTCAGCCTGGTTTGGAAGCTTACATCCACCACACAACAGAACAGTTAAAAGAAAGGCTTGAGCCCCCCCCCCGGTAGGATTAGGGTTAAATGAAAAAAAATTTGCTTTGCAATTATTTGAAAACAACCCTTGCTGTAATTTTCTGCACAATGTTGATGATCAAGCAAGTGCTATCCCGTGGCAGAATCATGCTTAAGGGCTAAGGCTGGGTTATTGTTTGTTTGGTTGAGCACGCACTGTAACGTGCAAGACTAAAATCGTCGCTAGTAGGCCTATATTTTCTCCGTTCTGACTTATTGTTCAGTTTCTTCTTTGTATTTTTCTACCTTGTGTATATATCTAGTCTACTGCTGTTTTTAGATTTTCTTTGTTGTGTTCATTGGTTCATTTGATTCCCCTACTAGTTTTGGTTAGGCTATAGGCCTAGGCTATAACCCATCAATTACGCGGGTATAACCTATTGTACCTGTTTTGTTGTTTTTAAGGAAATATAGGTACAATAAATGAATAATAAAGCTATGACTAAATATATACAATAAATGAATAATAAAGCTATGACTAAATATATACTGTTGAATAACGAAAAATTAACAGAAAGAAGTTTGTCAAACCTTTACAGCTGGCCAGCCAACGTCTTCATTGCCTCTGTTTCCAGCTGTTCGTTGATTCTCGTCGTCCGCCATTTTTGTCAAGCTCAAAAAAATGAACGCAATCAGTGCTCCCACTCAGCGTCGGAGAGTTTTACCTACAGCGCATGCGTTTTTCCCCTACTTTCCCCTACGCCTGTTTTCTTTAATTTCCCCTACTTACCCCTACTTTTACCTACTTTTCAATGAAATCCCCTACAATTCTGCAAGAAAATTCCCTGGTTTCTGCCTCGGAGGTTTCGGAAACTCCTTATAATCGAGTAATTGATGAACTGTTGCACAGCGGCAATTGTTCCTTTATAGTGGTTCTTAAAACAAAGTTTAAGACAAGGACACCTTGCCCCCCACGGGAGCCATTGAGAT
>JAADKT020511992.1:0-12963 GCA_011763395.2 Chrysaora chesapeakei
GGGATTATCTCCAGTTGGGATACCATCAACAAAATGCTTGGAACAGACCATATCACTTTGTCCAGGTTTCCAATTCTCATTCCTTGTTGTGGTTCTGTTCAGTAACCTGATCCACTCTTTTCTGCTATCAAAGTTGCGCTGAAGGCTTGGAAATTTAAACAGCCTGAATGGAGGTGGGCAGCAACAGTTTTTTTTCATCTCACCTGCGTGCTTCTCACAGTTGTTCTTCTCCCACAACTTCAAACGATATTTGCTATTCCGACAGCCAAAAACTGCACAATTGCCATTAACCATTTCTGACTCAGGGAGTTTTACTTTCCAATGTCTTAGGCCGGATGGCGAATCAAATCAGCAAAAAACGAATACTTCTTGCCACAGCTGAAGCTTCTAGGTTTGATTTGTAGCCTGCCAGAGCAAGGTACTTGTAAAAGCTTTTAGGAAAGCTGTTCCCGTGATAACAGACTACAATTATAAACAGATATAAATTGATAATAATTGACAACCTGGCTCCTTCTTTAACGCAAACTCAATGTTTACTGGAAAATTGCCAAGCAACTGCGATTCGTTTACCCCCAAACTTGTCCCAGGCTCCTGCCCGCGAAAAAGCCGCAACCTGTTGAATAGTTGTATTTATAACTTAAATTACTGTACTTTGGATTGCATTTTATGAAATCAGATTGTTCCAGTACCTCAAGTACAGCAGGTACATAGAACATATGATAAGTTTTTGTTTGTAGTACTGCAAAGCTCTATAAAGCCCCCAGTTTACTTTATTTTTGAAAGTTTTTGGGGGACTCATAAGAGGGAGGGGTTTATTAATTTATTATTGGAAGAAATATTAGAGAATGTTGCAGACTCTATAAGACAAACTATGCATGGAGGTTTTCACCTTTGAAAACAGGAAATTCATAGTTAAAAAGTAGTTATTAGTAGTTACAAGAAACGAATTTTTGAAAGCAAATGCATAACCCGTTTTTTGCGTTTCATTTTGTAGGTTTACTTTTGATCTGTCGAGTGTTCAAAATGGGGGCTTGATAGAGCAGAGGAGGGGCATATTTAAAATTTTCACTTGAATGAGGGGAGCTTAAAAGAGGGATTATACCAGAGAGGGTGCTTAATAGAGTTTTTAAGGTATTAGCTGGCTGCCTGTGACAGTATTTGATTGATTTGATTTTCATCTTTATTTGAAACTGAAGCAAGGATGGGGTTATTCCCTCTAATATTGGGGAATTTTGCCTAAATTATTTGAATATGTGCTTCTAGGATCTGCAGAAAAAAATTAGCAAAATCGTTATGCATAATCAAGACTGATCAAAAACGTCGCTGAATGATAAGATTTTTGTCAGAGGTACGCAATAGTGTGCCGTCCGGTACTAACAGAAAAGTAGTTAAAAGTTACAAGTGTAAATTTTAGATTATTTTCAGTTTATTCAACTAATTCAAAAAATCTATTTGCAACACAATGACAAACAGAAGATTGTGGCTCGTGCTGAATGCCTCTGTTTTACAAGGCATCTTCTTGTTGCAGCATGTCGCACAGAATCCATATAAACATGTTTTCATTTTTCCAAGAAACATCTTTTGAACTCAGCATTGCTTACCGAGGTAAGAGGTTTGAAATGGAAAATCAATGAATTTCACAAAACTACAGGCCTTTGCTGTATGGTACGCAATCAGCGGTATGGTACGACTTAGACGAACAAAGTGTGGAAACTGATCACTTAAAAAGATCAATTCTGAAATTAATGACATTTAACCAACTATATTGTGCACACAGTACGACCTATGAAACAGGCTTGATATTATTTCCATATATTTTTATCCTTTGCTTCTACGCATATATTCACATTGTTTCCAAGAAAAACATTGAAAGTAGACTATGCATTATATTACCTTACACGTCCAGTCATGACCGGAAACATGCATGAGGTTCAACGCAAATGTGACTTTTGCTGCATTCTGAGGATCTACTTTCTCTACCCACGTTTTGTATTTACAAGCAATGTCCTGAAATATAAACCTCGCTTCCCTTTCGACTATATCTTTGCTGTGCAAAAAATGGTGATATGCAAACAGTTCACCCTGGAACATGTTGATGCCTTTCTGAGCTACCTGATGCCGACAGCTGGAAAACATGAGACCTGTTTCATCAAGAGCACCTTTCCTTTTAACTGCATTAGCAGCAGCTTCACAAACAGAGTTTCCACATTGATTATCCACTTTCACTTTCTGTGAAACAGCAATCTTAATCATTGACAAAAACACACCAATAATGTTAGAGGAAACTAATAAGCCCAAGTTTTCCTATGAACATGGTGCGTATGTTAACATAAATATTCTTCGTAAGGATTAATCCCCTTTCTTTTGTTCACAGGAACGAACCCTCAGAAGAAACACTAAGCAAGAAAATAGGCTTAATAATTGGAGTTAAACTTTTGCCTATTTGTTCTCATTCGACTAAAAAGTTTTCCAACTGTAGCCAGGGCATAGAAATGACCTTTCTAGAATGAATTATAAATGTTCGAAGAACAGAGAAATATATCAATATACTTTATGTTCAAGAGTGAAGAGGATGAGAAGAATACCTTACAACTGGACTTCTTATACAGGTCACTAATATGATTGTCAACAACTGTATTGTTTGAGATGAACGTGTCACCGCAATAAGAATCCCTTGTGCGCCAAGGATTGAGATAAATTTATAAATCTAAAATCATACAGGTGCAAGGATGGTATAAAGAATCCTCGAAATAAGGAGTTTTCCTGTTACAAACAAACTCAAAAAATGCTATCATCATTTTAGCGAGAATAACAAGGATTTGTTCCCTCTAGGTTTCCTTATATGGAGCTTCAAATCATTCAACATACTTAATAATAAGAGAGTGGGTAATGACAAATTGGAAGGACTTATAAGGTAAAAACGTCAAGGAACTCTCACCGGATTCTGAGAAGCTTTTTATGTATAAATTTGCAGCCTTAAAATCATGAAAAACACAAGAAATGTGGCAATTCATGAGTTCATCATGCATGAATATTGTCAATTATTGATCTGTTTCAATGCTGTCAGTTTCTATCAAAGTCCACAAACGCTATAGAGGTAAAGAATATGTTTATATATTTATATTTGTGTAGCTATTAGAAATCCTTGGACTCTAAAACACCCTGGACTCTAAAAGACTTTGTCTTACAACGGTAAATAAGAAACAGAATTTTGAGCAAAATGATGTTTCATACACCCTAATTACCTTCCTCCTCTTTGATATCTTCGCAATTTTGCATTACCATCTATGTGGGCCGTCAGCTGTGTTATGGTACAAGGCGGGCATTGCATCCAATTCTTCCCTTCCAGCAGATCGATTTCATATTTGCAGGTCTTCCATTCCCGTGATGCTGGCTGGAAAGCTTCAGTATTTAAAGTGCCATTCTTACAGAAGAAAGAAAACTCTTTGTCCAAAGGCAGAAATCTGTATAAAATGGTTTCACCCAATTTCAGGGCTCATCAGTGCAGCTAGACAAAGCTTAACTAAGCCTCATTCAAAAAATTTGTTCTTCAATTTTGGCTTTTTATCCATTCTCCTAATGAAGGACAGTTACAGCTATTCGAGTTTCAGGGTACCAAATTGATCAAATACTTACGCACCATATGCATACTTTCCTTTTCAGTGTTTTCAAGCACGCACAAATGAAATACAACTTTAAACTATAACAATATGGGCTAAGTTTCCAGGGTGTCAGCTGCAGACCATTTCAATTATAACACAGAAGCACATAATCAATTGAAAGATAAAAGTCCTCCATGGGCCATTTGATGTTGTTCAGGCACAAAGATTTGGTAGATATGAAATTCAATTATTTTTAGAAATACAATTAACCAATAAAAGTATATACCCTTGCATTCTTTTCTGAGGTCTGCGACAAAACAAGCAGAAATCCTGACTCTTAACACTTTGGTTGTGTAGTCTGCAATAAGCTCCAAAATTGTAAGACTCTTGTGCTATAGATTGTGCTAATGCTTTTAACAGAGCCAGGCCAGTGTCCATTCTCCACCACAGTTCCCAAATCTAATTTTTCAATTACATGTCCGCAAGAAAGGCATTCAACTTTCTGCACAAGAACATTAAATTGACCTCTATGCAAAGGGTTCAAAAATAGTAAACAGAACAAAAGAATGTTAAAACATGGTTTCAACAAAATAAAAAGCACATTCAATATTAGTTATAGATATCATAAATATCTTTTATTTCCTTGTAGCAGCAAAAAGAATTTTCCCAGTTATGAAAGCTTTTTAAGAGTTAATTTCTATATCTTTATTGATGACCTAGGGATTGTTCCTTAATGGTATTTTTAACTGTTAAAGAGGTTCCTTTTCAATTCTTGTAGTTTTGAATTTTGTCTTTTTGATTAAAAAATTATGCATTAGTGGAGACCAAACATAAATTTCAAAACTTGCAACAAAAGAGCTTCTAAAACAAAGTCATTCACTGGAAATGTGATGAAAGAATACATTTATAATCATTATATATCTGGTACCTATATCTTTACGCCATTGACCATGACATTCCTTTTTCACAAAAGAAATTAACAACAAAGTCAATAAACAAACTTTCCACTATTCTTAATGTATTATTTAGAGTACTGGCTGTATAAAATAGAGACTTCTAAAATTAATGTTAATTTCCAAGAAAAGGTGGATAATAGGCGTCATTTTCCTAGAAAAGGTGGTTGGGAAAACCTTGCATAGTTATCACAGTTATTGGAAATCCAGAGTCGAAGCGATTCAACCCAGTAACACCAGTAAACTTCACATGGCATGACTAACAAGTTTTAAAGGGCATCACCAGATACTTGCTAGCTGTTGATGTAGACAGTAGATGATTAGAGCAGCAAAAGTAAATGAAAAGATGCATTCAGTTATGATTAAAATTGATGTTCAAATCTTCATTATGTACATCTATTCCAACTTGCTTGCAGCCTGATACTTCATCACATTTAATGCGCTGTTGAAGGGATCATTGAGAGAACACAACAGGTACATCTGCAAGTCTAAACAAGGAAGCAAAACTTACCAAATAGCAACATATTTCATAAAATTTACCAATGTCAAGAAATTCCTTTTCCTTTATTTCTACGAAAGGTGAGATAGGCTGAAGAAACCCACAGTATGAGGCCAGTCGATCATGGAATGGCAAAAATTTGTGTCCAACATCATCACACTCATCGCAAAATGTTGTTCTCCAGCCAACACAACCAGTACACAGAACCACAGTTCCTTAGTGTTACAGGAAGAGCACAATCCAAGGTCAGCTTTCTGTCGTGTCAGTATGTACATGAAAATTTCACTGGTGCTTGAATCCCGCTTTTGATTTGCTGCTGTTTTTCTTGCTGACAATGATTGATTTACTGCTGGGGAATCTTTCATCGAGGAAGAAGTAGATCTTTGCATTTCTGCAGAATTTCTTCAACAGCTAGAGCGAAAGAAAAAAATTGCATGACATTACTTCACTGAGGAATAACACACTGAAGCATGTATTCAAATTTTGGAGGATGGCCACAGCAAAGTGCATTGGAACATTCAATTACAAAGGAAAAAATTTTTTTGTCTGGTAGCTCTGTGCAATAGTAATATAGCTAAGTGCTACAAATGACAATGTGTCAATTTTCAAAAATAAAACAATGAAGGGTCGATGTAACAATCAGTTGAGTAGTGACTTATCCATATGATGAGCAAGGGTTTTTTCGATTATAATAAATAAAGTCAAAGTGAGGAAGCTAAATGTATTAGACTAATACACTAGTGCAATATGATACAAACTATCAGAAGTGTTTTGCTTATTTGTCTGCTGAACATTTTCTTCTCCATCACCAGATATATCTGCCTCCACATGAGAAAAGAAGTCATCTGAAAATAAAAATCAACCTGAGGATTGTATCAATAAAGACACCAGTTCCTTTTTTCCTTTAGAATCTTGTGTACACCAGCCTGTCCATACCCATAGTGCATACGGTTTTAGGGAGCGTCAAGAGAAAGATTCCCAGGAGGAAAAGTCACGTAAGCATTACTCAGTGTTAACTTAGGCTATTTTGTTTATGTTATCTCCACCTCCATGATCTGGATGATGGGAAGTAGAGTATAGTAGTAGTGACATTTGTTTAGTTGGCCTTGGCGGCCTAATGTGTTTACAAAGCAATCTCAATGGCAAAAAACTGGCCACCATCATTTATTGCCTTACACACAGAGTTACAAGGGAACAAAGCAATACCATCATAGCAAGTTGTCTTTTCTGCCTGAATTGACATGCTAGTTTGGGATACTTGTTGGTCTTCCCGCTTTTCCTTTCCCCTGGCTTTTTCCTTCTTTCTGCAGCTAAAGGAAGTGAAGAGAGGTTCCAAACCTGATGACCTTGCGGTTTACTTTTCCTTCTACTATCTATCATATACTGCGCAAACACTTTCCTTAATTTTTCAAATGTCTCCTCCAGTGAATCAGTGTCCTTCTTTTTAGACCTTGGAGGGGGTCTTTCGTCCGCCATTACTCTCAGCTGCTGCTGCTCATGCCTGAGCTTTTATCACTATTCTGCGCACATATGCTGAGACAGGAAACCTAAAACAAACATATTGCTGGTTTTATGGAGAACACTGGAACGAACATTATGTTCCTTTCTATCTCGAGGATAAACTGTATATTAATATCTAAGCAACGAGGCTGGTTAAGAAAAAAGAACCATCTCTCACCAGAGCAGAAATAACCAACCTGATGCTTGATGTTGCAATGCTAAGGTGACCAATGTGGTCTTTTCCTGTTCCTTTCATTTCTAACAAAGAAAGAATTGGTGGTATGCAAGAATACTATGGAGCCCATCATTATAAATGTTCCATTATAAGGTAGCATGCCTTCCTATATTACTTTTCACCGAGGGATGTGGCATTGCAAGGATTGGCAACTAAAAATAATATCCGCCACAGTATCAATAGAAATTCTAGTATAACTTACTTTGGAGGAGTCTCTTCCATATGACAGTGGTATGTAGCTGATGTGGCATTCATTTTGCCTTCAATGTTGATAAAATTGTAATATATAGATGATCTTGTAAAATAAGAAATTTCGCAAATTACAAGTTCTTCTGCAAAAGACATCAATGATAGGAAATAAAGAATATCCTACTTTGGAGAAGTATTTTCTAAATGTTGGCAGCTGATGCGGCATTCACTTGGCATTCAATGTTGCTGAAATTATAATATATAGATGATCTTGTAAAATGCAAAATTTCACAAATTCTTTCGAAAAAGACATCAATGATAGGAAATCAACAATAACTAGACATGGCATATGCTCAAACAATCTAACAATGTGGGTATTGTTTAGTTCCTTCCTATGGTTTGGTAGAACAAAGTGCTCTCTTTCAGAAAATGCCAAACGCTATTTCAGCAATTGTCCTGAAATCAGGTGATCAATGATGTCAGAACTGTGACAAAAATGTCTTTCTATGGCTAATAAATCATGTTCTACAGCACCTACAGTCGTGAATCTTGCATATTTATGCTCCGCATAAAAAGATCTTTCGATTGATGTATCAACGTTATGATTTGCTGACATCAGCAATTTAGATTGATGATGTCACAATTTGACGAAAATATCAATGAAAGAGACCTTCAGGTGACTTGCGATATAGAAATGGGTTTTGCAGAAATTTAATGAAAAAAGATAAAAACTTATTTCCAACAGACTATATTAACAGTTATTTTCTGCCCCAAGACTGATGTGATGATTTCCTTTTTTCCCCTCGAAAGATGTTCCCCCACCCCCTGCATCCCATTGTCCCACCATTCCTCTGTTCCGCTTTTTAGGTATCTGAATTGATATTGTTAGGTTCTTTCTCTTTTGGACTGTTTTATTTTTCCTTTTTATTCATGAATATTCACTGCTTTTTTTGAAATGCAAAATAAAGTAGGAAAATTTAGGAAATTGAAAGGAGTGGGAAGCAATTTATTGTTCAAATATTTATTGATTGGTAAAAAATGCCAACCTTTGTTTGAAGGCAAAGTTTTGTCAAGAAAATTTGTACACTGACAAAAAAATCTATTTATTTGAAATCAGATAAATCCTCGTTCTTTTTCCTTCAAATAATGGTTAACAACAACCAACAAAACGATAAACATGCCTTCCTTGAAGTCTTCAGAAAGTCAACGAAAAGATTAATGCTCTCAAAGTTCTCTTCGCCAAAACCTTTTAGGCCAACCAAAATACAAACGTCAATGATCGTTAGATCTTTCTGTTCCAAAACGAGGGCTTGTTTAATGCAATCCTAACTAAGCACGGACAGTGTAAGTTATGCTTGTGAACTACGAATCCTGTTAGGCTAGGCTGAAATTTCTTTTTCGATGTGCCTTCCAGCTTGCAGCAATAGCGGGTCACAACAATAGTTAAACCTGTCCGCCATTATTCACCTCACATACTTTCTCGTCTCGAAAAACATCCACAGTCAGGCACGGATTCATGAAGAGACAAAAGAACAAAAGGCGTTAATGACGGAGACAAAAGAACAATCGATTTCTTGCATAACAAACGATTACAATAGACAAACAATACTTTTTCGCAATGCATCATCAAGAACAATGAAACAATGCCGAATTGGACGACACGAAACACGAAATGCTCCCCATCCATACTCCTCGCGCTTCCCGCGAGTCAAAAATCATTAGGTATGGAAAATATGTATTCAAACTTTAAAAATGACTCACAAGCGAGGGGAAATTCACTCCATTTGGAATCTTGTACACTCTTCACTGGGAGTCCTGGGTATTCCTATTGTTTTCACAGAAATCCCTTAGAAATCTTTTTGTTTCAATGGGAATCTTGTTCACTCTATCAAGGAGTGAATATCCCCTCACTCACAAGTCATCCAATTTAGCCCCAAGGGTTCAGTCTTCATGTCAATTTGCAACCAGAAAACCCATGAAGGCTGCTGCATGGTTACGTAATTACCATGAGAACAGATATTGAAAACATGGAGATGTGGAATCAAATGACAATGGTGAATGCATGACACAAAATGCCAGAAATTAATAGTAAAATAAAACAGGGGATAGAATAGCTGTTCAACATTTTTTGTCAAATGACATGCTGTTAGAGACAGCATGACACACAAATGTATTTCACAAAATTTTGGACAAACCGAGTTTATTCTGAAGCATGTTGCCGAGTGAGCTACTTAATTTTAAGGATATCGTTATTCCTTTTCTCGTAATGTACCCACATGGAAACATATTCTTTTTTGCGATGTGAGCCAGAAGAGCCAAGAGTATGGAAAACAAGGTTGGTGAAAATCTAAAGACACTGTTAAACAGTGGAGTGAGCTTGATAAAAATTTACATGACTCATACTTCTTTTTTGGAAAAGTCTTTCCAGATGTGAAAGAGTCCGCCATTGCATTTGGCAAGGTCTATAGGACATGCAGAATTGATTTCGATATGCATCTAAAGCATCATAGAGAAAGATATCAAAGTGTGAACGAATTTGAAAATGATATAGATAATGCAGGCAATCTACAACAAGTTCCTAAAGTACAAAGATTATCTCGAGTAGCAAGGAAACAAGTTGCTGAAGAATGCTTCATATGCACTGAGAGAGGTGTCACTGATGAAAGGCCTTACAATGAAGAAGGCCTTGCAAGGTGTCACAATTGAGTTCAAAGCAGAAGCTTTAAAAGTAAGGCAATGTAAGACAGAAATTTCCAATTATGCTTTTAAGAATGATTCTTAACTTCGGGTCAAAGTTCTTAAGCAGAGTCAGGACAACCAATAGCATTTGCTTGTCACCATGAAAGCGCATACCAATTGCGATGCTTTAGATCCAATGACGTCACATATTAAAAAATATACTGTGTTTAAAAAATAAAAAAAAAATTCGAAATTGCAAGGTCTTGTTGCCCCTTTTGCAGTTATATGTGGATATTTCTCCCAAAAGTTAGTCTACCTCGCTTGTTTTGATCCTTAGTTAAAGTTACACTGCATTCGGAAAGTTTTGCCATGTTACCTGTTGCTGCTGATGACGTCATTGGTGAAAATTTACAGTTTATTAAAAATGAAAAATTTATTTATGAAACGAAAGGTCTATTTGCCCTTTTTGTGAATATGTATGTATAATTTGACTCTTCTGAGCGTGTGAGATGATATGGTCGAAAAACTATCAAAATTGCGTTTTTATGACATCATGAAAAAATGCCACTTCGGGTCAAAATTTCAAAAGTCCCCAGGTGAAATTCGAATTCAGCATGTTTGAAAACCTAGAATCGGTTTTCAAAAGTTTGACTGGAAAAGCTTTTCCGATTTTGCCAGTAATAGACCTGTCTACCATAAAAATAATGAAAAATACTTATGCAATGATTTTATCCCTATCCAGCCATCTATAGTGAATGCAAGGTGATTGAGAACTGACGATTGAGAACCTCAGATTGAAACCAAGACTGTGGATTTTCCCACTGAAAACTAATTGGAATGGAATTTTGCTATTGTTCTTGAGTTAAAAATAACTTGTTTACCTGAGAAGTTAAAACTTGAAGTACTGAAGTTTGGAACAGGACTTTGGAAAAAACGATGTTTTTTGAATGTTGTAACCAGTCTTCGAAATTATTAATTTTTGAGTTTTGAATGCATGCGTGCATATAACTAGTAGTATTCTAGTTAAATTTTTACATAAATAAGGTTGCTGTTGCTTTGAATTCCAGGAGGAATATTTATATTTGACAGCGATCTTCTTTATATTAAATCACAACGAGAGTGGCTTATAGTTATTTACCATTTCAGAGTCTCTATTTTGCAGGAAGATGGTTAGCAAATTAGCGAATAAATGATTTTTCTTACAACTACATTAACTTAATGAGAATGAATATCTGATTCTGCACTATATGTAGACGAAATTTCCAATGTCAGCTTAGTGACGTGAATGGAATAAATCCCATGCTTGGCTAGGGAATGGTTCGAGAGCTGCAATACCTCTATTTGGAGTCAGCATTTGTAAAACGTTTTCAATGGTCTCAATGTGAAATTGATAATACATTACATATAACAAGTCAGTGATTAAAAAGTTAAATACAATTTTCAGGCTAATGCATCTGTCACTGTTGATTGAGAGATGTTGGAGAAGGGAAGAGAAGAAGCAGAAGTGTAGGAAGCAAAAACGAGCAGAATATGCAAAATAAGGGAGGTTATGGAGGGTTTAACCAACATTGACCATAGCCTAAAAATTTACCATGCCTAAAAGTCCATCCATATTATCAAGGTTACTTCAAATTGATAATTATCAATAATGGCAATACAATGCCTTCCCTAATGGTTTGTCATCTTGCCCTTGCCAATTTAAAAAACTCCTAAAAATTCCACTGGCATCATTGAGTTGAAAGGCTTACATGACATTGATTACAGAAAGTAATCAATGAAATCATGAACAGAAGCAAGACAAGAGGACATGAAAAACACAAATTTTAAATTTTGAAAGAAATATGGTGTTTATGTCTGAAGGAAATACTTAGAGGGTGTTAGTGGATAGATAAGTTGGTAGGTAGATGCGATTATGTGGCAAATACACAAAGGTCTTAAAAAAGATAGATATTAAAGTAATATAAATTGAAATTTTCTTCAAAAAAAAATAAATTTAATTCTTGTATGTTTTGTTTATAAGCCACAAGACATATCAAAATAACTTGATGCAGAATTTTTGTCAAAATTCGATGAGATGCTTTCAACAGGTTTTCTGTGAGAATAAAGAAATGATTCTGCTTGGGGACATAAATACAGATTTGTTAAAAAAGCAAAACACAAAGAAGTAAAAAGAATAATCAGGGGAAACGTCTTATAATCAGGGAAAACGTATAATAAATCATCTGTCCATTTCAAAATTTCGATATTTTGTCTAACACGGTTACCGTGGCACCCTTTTTGGAGCAAAGTGAGTCAAAAGTGACAAAAAATAAAAGTTGTTCGATTTCGCTGAAATTTGGCACACAAGTAGGTGATGGTATAAGAAATCATCTGTCGATTTCAAAATTTCGATATTTTGTCTAACACGGTTACCGTGGCACACTTTTTGGAGCAAAGTGAGTCAAAAGTGACAAAAAATAAAAGTTGTTCGATTTCGCTGAAATTTGGCACACAAGTAGGTGATGGTATAAGAAATCATCTGATGATTTCAAAATTTTGATAATCTGGCTATCATAGCAACAGAGGCACAAAACGGAGGAAAATTGAATTATAGTCAAAATTGACATACTGAATTTAAATCTGGCATTTTCTTCAGGGTGCTGTAATGTTAAATGCAGGTAAATTGAAGCAGAAGTAGAGTCAATTGTCCAAGTTGGCTAAAAGTGTAAGGAATTGCAAAACAGTGGCGCTGTTCTCTCCGGCACTTTAAGGGAAAACTGTAGCAAATGGGGTAAATCTTGAAATTTGCATAACTTGGCAAAATTTTGATCAGGTGACAAGTTGTAGCGTTGGATTTTAAATGACCCCTATATGTAATAACTGGCATAACTGTTAAACAATGAGTTTTCAAAGACAACTAGAGAACAACTTAGTATCTAAAGAACTACGTGCAAACTTCAAACTGGTAATCTATTCAGAACGGCAGACAATTCCTAACTATTCTACAGTTCTTGTTGAGATTGACTACTAGGGAGATCGTATTCTCTAATCAAGTGATATTCATTCCAGCATTGTCTTCCTGTGTGTGAAGAGCACAACACAAGTGGTTCCCCTGGACATGAACATTTGCTGCACTTGAATGATGTTTTCTTTCTGCAAATATGACATTTCAGTCGCCTCCCTTTGCTCAATGTTCCAGAAAGGGCAATTCTTTCTTCTTCATGGCGTCCTTTTCTTGGCGAGGTAATCATCAATTCCAGTTTACGACGATGATGTGATTGTTTGTTTGAAGGATACTGCAAGACTTCCATCTTTCCATTTGTCATC